>JBBYHO010034339.1:31622-46137 GCA_038382025.1 Adansonia gregorii
TAATTCCTAATTTTTTCAAAAAAATTATTTATGTGAAAATTTTGATATATATTGTTTATATTTTTCATTAACTCTCTTGTTTCTTTTACAGCATTATTTATGGGGGAATTTAGGATAGGGTTTTTATTATTTTTTAAATTTTTGAGTCAAAAAAAGTAAGCTATTCCCTTGCATACACTGTACACATGCACATGCATTAGATTTTCTTCCACATATATGGAACGACATAGATACCTAATATTTTAGGAGGGGGTGAAGTTTTTGCGCCTTTTGAGGTGTTAGCCTCTGTCTAGGCTAGTGAAAAGCCTATCGGGTGTAAATTCCTATGCCTGCCTGAGGTTTACCTTGTTATGGGCATGGAAGATACTCCTACTCAAATTGAATCCTTTTTGACAAACTTGTGATGAGTAAGGATTAGGGTACATCGTTAGTTTTTTTTAACTTGGTGAGCAATTTGAGAACCTTTTTCGATGATTAACTTAAACCTTATGTAATAAGCCATAAAAGGCTTCACCTAGTTAGAGGCATACCTAATTCTAGAAGGTACCACATTAGGTACAAAGGGGTACGCTTCTAAGTTTTTACTCTTATAATTTGATTTTCTTGGTATTAATAAGTATTATTGTGTTGCTGTGATACATTTTATTTACTTTTCGTATTCATTTGCTATATTGTGAAGGATTTTCTTAGTTTTCTTGGCTTGACATTCATATGTCATGGAAACTTGTAAATTCATTTCTTTTTCTTTTTCTTTTTCTTACATCTGTAAAGTTCATACCTTTATATGCTTATGCATTCATAATTTTCACAATGTACTAAAATAATTCCATTTATTGTATTAACAAGCATAAAAGAATAGTAATTTAAGGTAAAAATTAGTGTTTTAGAGTCTATTCAATAGGAATTTGGTCATGAGGTCGAGAAACAAAAAAAAATAAAAAAATTTGATAAAATGATCGAGGGTTTAAAAAAGAACCTTATCAAGGAACACTTTCATCTTTGATGAATTCAGAAGGTCAGGATTTAGGAGATTGATTGGAAGCTCGACTAAGTGCTCTAGAATAGGTAATCAGAGGGATGGGATAGGAAATCTAGGTGATAAAAGAGCAATTATTTGCATTAACAAAATTCTCAAAGATCTTCTAGGCGATCCCCAAGGATTAACATTGCCTTCAACTTTACCTTTGGCACTCAAAGAATGGACTTAGTGAACCATCAGATCAAAATCCCAAGCCTTAGTCCATGCAGATGATTTAAATAAACCCACCTAATTCTGCATTTGTATAGATTGGTTTGCCTTTCAACTATGCAAGCATCTACGGTTCTTAGCAGCCATCTTCTGATGAGTATACCAAGGAAAGATCATGAAAGAATCTTAAATTTGATCCAATCCCATTAACTTATAAGGAACTGTATTCTATCTTGCTTCAACATCAGCTTGTTGTTCCCAAATACATTTTTTCCATATCAACCTCTTTATTCCAAATTGTATAACATTAATGAACATTGCAAATATCATGGAGGAATAAGAAGACATTCAATTGAAGTGTGCTTGAACTTTGAAAAAGTTCAAAAGCTACTTGACACCGGTATAATCCTATTTGAACCAAGGACAGATATTGCTATTGACCTCCTACGTCGTTATTAGAGGCATTTGAACATCTAAGGTAATAAAATGATAGATAACCTTTCGGCTATAAGGACTTGTAAATATAGGCTTTGTAAATGTAGGATTTGGTAAATATAAGGCATGTAGATGAAGTAATCATGAAAGTACTTGTAAATATAAGGTTCAAAAAGAATGACTAGTACTTGCAAGGATTCCCTAGAAACACCAACATAGTTAGAAAAATTAAAGTGTTATACAAGATGGATCTTTTTGTTTCTTGTTCTTTTGAATCTTGTAAATGTACATCAACTATGAATAAATAAATCAGTGGCTTTGGTTGATGAAACGATAATGTAGAATCATACTTAAATCCCGTGGATTCTTACCTCTACAATAATCTCCATGGCAAATATTTAGCTTATTGTTTGACATTTAATTTAATTAATTCCATCATTTATTCATTTATTCACTCATTTGTTCATTAATTCATACATTAATTTTTCCATCCATTTACATGCATACATGGGTAAAAATAAATATATATGTTGACAAGATATATTTTTTCATGCAAATTGATTTATGTTCTTTTTCATTTTCTAAGGGTGAATTATTGCAAGTTCGATGAAGTTACTTAAAACCAACAAGTCTGTTTGCACCCAATAGGTATTATTTATACTTCTGCCTAGGATCTGAGGAACTACATGCTAACAGACAGTGCGTTAACATTTATGATATGCAGTCAGTGGATACTAGCTTTCCATATTAACATTGATGCTCTTTCATAAGAGATAGATGCAAAAATTATTACACAAAAAGAATTAGTGGTCTTTGACTTTAGCATAAAATTTTATTTTAAACATATGGGATTTGTAATTAAATATCAAAATTGAAACCAAATAAAAATAAAAATTTAAGCTAACACGGGATTAATAAGGTACCGATTACTGGGCATCACAAGAAGGTCGATCTTTAGTTGTGATTGTAATCGACCCTTGGATACTTTCAAGTAATATCTAGGATGAGCTTAGACCTTGAAGTTTGCTTTTAAGGGTTTCATAACCTTAAAATATAAACTTTGATAGGTGACCAATCTCACCTAGCCAAAATAAGATTGGTGGCAACTCCAGAGTAAATGGTTGTTTTGTAATGACTTTTTAAAGTCAACTTGGGAGAGTGACTCATCTCGATAACTCAATCCCTAGGTACAAAAATAAGGAATAATAAAATAATAATGATATATGCCCTAAAATAAAAAAATAATGATATACATATATATATATAGAAATAAAGGGCAAGTTTGCCATTTTAAGTCGAGCTGGTTAGGATTCGTATTTGGGCCATGTTGTGACACTAAGTAAGAAATCAAGTGGCCAAATATTGGAAACCCAATCCTAATAATGAGAATAAAAAAATCTAACACAACCTTAAATCATGCTTATATTTTCTCAATTGCCAAGTTAAATCAATAACCAAATTCAAATAATTGAATTAAAGTTTCATCACATATAAATTCAAAACGTCTCAAGCATAAGACAACATAGACACTTAAAAATAATATGCACCTAACTTATAATTGTAATAAAAAATAAAAAGATACTTAAAAAAAATGCAAAAATAAACCAACCTAGAATAATTCGATTTCAAATAATAATAATAAAGACCTCTGAAACATAAAATAAATGTTGTTTTCAATGTTTACAAATAAAAATAGAAAGAACAAAAAAAACCCCTTTTTCAATGAAGCAACATAAAAAGCTCTAGTTATACTCTTCGACCATTTTATGCACATCGAAGTTAGTGGGGTGGCTGTAAAAAGAAACCAAAATGACACAAAATTAACAAAAATATCCTAATAAAAGTCAAAGTGTAAAAAGCAAAGAATCATAGAAAGATATTTGAAAAACTTAGGTTGTTTACTAAGAAACGCTGGATTTATAATCATAAGCTTGACTATCTCTATTTCCCATTGGCTGAATTGCTATAAGTCTTTTGATGATCGAATTTAGCTCCATAAAAATGTTTAAAACTTTTTTCATTAACCTTGAATTTCTTAAGCCATTTTATGTCAGTTATCGACCATCCTAATGCCCTCTTATAGTCTTTTAAGTATGTAAGCAACGACTTTAGCTCTAAACATGACGATTTCTATTGGAAGGCTATAGGGAAGAGTTTACATTAGCAAAAAAAAAATCAATGGTTTGAACTGATAAGTGAATCTAATGAAACATGGTCATGCGTCCAAAGATTTCAAACATCCAATAAAATCAATGCCATCCATTTGATTAATAGAAAACAAAGATGCCTTAAATAGATCAATGGGATAACTTTCTATCAACACCTTATCTTCTCAAACTTTTTCATTTGGTTTGTCATCCATAATTTCTTCCTCAAGCTTAAGAGATTTTGGTTGCCTATTATCACCTTTTATCTCTTTAACACTCATAAGATGTGTCTAAATATTAATTAACAGAGTTCCTAAGGGTAGATATAGATGGCATCAATGAGTTGGTTGTTTATGTCTTAAGATTATAAAAAATTGATGCTAAATTCTTATAGATAGCGGATTGGCTTTGAATGCGAGCATCAATTTTCTATGTAAATCGCAACATCTCTGCTTGATGACTTCTTTTCTTGGATAAAAGTTCAAGCCCTTGGTAAAAAAGCACTGTTGAAATGTTGGCTAGGTGAGATATAAAGGCCACTGAGTGTTGCTCTAAGAAAAACTTGGTTGATCACTTCAATGTCGATAATAGTTGTTAGAATAATTTTTTTATTACATATTATAGTTGTTAGCGTATACCCTTGAACAAATTGAATTGGGACATAGGATACATAGTTATTAACTGCATACCTATTACAAGTTTAGTAATACAAGGTTTTCCTTCATGTGAATGGCATGATTGATTGTCATGAAATCATAAATTAGATGAAGCCTATGGAGCTTAAAATGCCTTATACAGGAATTGTAAAGTACAATTATGAGATTTTTATGCATCAAAGCCTAGTTCTTAAAAATGCTCTTGGTCAATGTATTGTCAAGATAGGGTATTGGAAATGTTTAAAGACCAACACATGTTATGCCTTCTTACTTAAGAAGTAAGCAATTCATCTCATAGGTTGTAAGTGTGCGAGATACTTAGAATGAAATAAAGTGCTTGCTTTACGAAAACAAGTTCACTGAACATGGTTTGTGTGAGAACTCCTTTTGGTATTAGTTACTAAAGTGTCCATGAAAATGTTCTCATGTGCTAGTCACATAACCAATCCTCCTACTTATGGCACCAGGTCATTTTGTATGTGGAGTATCATACTTTAATTTATCTGAAACAGTTCATAATAAGTGATGCCTAAAGTAAGGTATTATGAGTATGACATGAAGCATACAAAGATGGATGTGTGATCTAGAGAGGATTCACTACTTTTAGTGACATCAAAGATGTACCTTATCTATTCTTAATAGGATTAAAGTCTTTAGCCAAAGCATGATGAGTTTGAGAGAAATTGTTTCTCTATATTCATAATGTTAACCATGAGTTGCAAAGACTAATTTGGATTAAACCTTGTGTAGACACTGAACATGCCTATATTCATTCTGAGATATTTTTGGGAAAGGATGAAATTATACTGATAGGCTAATCATTAAAAGGTTTCAATGGCATATTAGATTTTTCAACATTTGGGTGGTCATGGTGGATTGCTAGATCGTACTCTTGATGTATGAATATAATCAATGAGATTAATTATGTTCATTGCCAATATGTTGGAAATCTAATCGGTCATACACGATAAGTGGATTAATTAGATTCAAACTAAAATTTAATTCAGTATAACTTAGTTAAGTAAAAGGTGTTTTAAGGATTAATTGAATTAGTTCAATTAAAATTTATCAAGAAAAAAAAACTAGATTTATGAAATCTAAAAGGGATGTCTTAATAAGCAAGAAATATAAGTATGACATATTTGGATAAATGTCTAATAATAGACAAGACAATAAGGTTATCTTAATAATGACTAAAATTTATTTTTAGTGAATTAAATAATTATTTGATAATTATTTAATTAAATTTACATGAAGTAAAATTGTTTTACTTGGTATAAAAATTAATTAAGAATTAATATTTTTACATGTAAATTTAGGGTTTGCCAAAACCCTAACTAGTTAATTTATTAGGCATGTTTTGAATAAAGCCTAATTAGACATTGATTACGGCTTGGCATAAATGATTCAAAGACAAAAAAATGTGATAGTAAGCCTAGATACTAATTAGTTAGTAGCTTGGCCTAATCATGGTTGGACTATGTAAAAGAGTTTTACCTATATCCAGTATGAACACTAATTTAGGTTGGCCATTGGGTTAGATGGATCTTGATCCAATCTTTAACAGCATAGCGTAATTTACAATGTATAAATACATTATTAATATGTTTTGGCTGTGATAATTTTAACAAACCCTAATTTTGGCTAATCTTTAAAGAAGTTGATGTTACTTTTGTTCAAGAAAGTTCCAAGTTTTGACCAACTCTATTGTGATTAGCTGCAGCACCTTTTTATTCTTGCTTCTTGATTTTTCTTGATCTCTGGTGATCAAAATTGTTCTGAGTTGTTATGGCTAAAGAAAAAAAAACTTGTCAATTATTGCATTTTGATTTTTCTCTTTTTTGTTTACCATAAATTTTGTTAACTTTTTTTCTTAGGGAAAAGAAACCAATAAAATATACCTTTTATTTAACATCCAAGACCTTCTAACTAGCATTAGAAAAACCCTAGACCTTAAAAAGTTTTCATCGTCATGCATATGGATCATCATTAGAGGTATTGCACTTGAAATGCCTATGATCTCGAAAGACTTAGACATGATCTTTCTTGATGGTTTTTCTTGCAAGGATTTTTCTCTTAACGTCACTGTTAGCAATGCCTCAAGCAAAAAAGGCACGTGCAACTTAAAAATAATAATTTTCTCGATAAGAAAGTGTCTTTTTAATTGAGACTTCCTTCTTTTTTGACATGATAAGGGTGAGAAAGTACAAACTTTCAGCTTTTGATCATGAAAGGGGGATCATTGGATAATCGCTCATGCAATTGGTCTTGGATGGCCATATGAAATGGCCAACACTTGGAGTCACCATCGTTCATTTAGGTTAGGTGTGATCAAATGCCTATCAAAATCAATATTATAAGTTATGAAACTTTTAGCATTATTTTATGATTCGTATGGTCCAAAGATTCAACGATTGGGTTTAAGAGCTAGTTATGCGCAGAAAAGTATCAACATCCCCATGATGCCTTAAATTAATACCTTCTACCCATTCCTTAACTTTGTTATGGCTTCCTCAATTTTAACCTATTATTATTTCAATATAATCCTATTTTTATGCATGAATTTGAATCAAAATAGTAAACCTAGGTTTTAAATAAAATTTTAATCCCATGCACATCTTAGAGAGATGGGAAACAAGAGATTTTTTTTTACTAAATAAGCTTTGGATTTAATTGTGAAAATGGGATATTTTGTATCAAGCACTGAGGGATACCAACATGAAACATTACCTTTATGATTTTTGAAATAGATTTGGAAACATGAAAGTAAACACCACAAAGAGAAACATGTTGGTAAAATGAAATAATGAGATGACATTGCATAAAAAATCACACAAACGAGGAAAAAAAGAGGACAATCAAAATGTATCCTATAATTATCATCAGTTATCTAGAAATAACCAACTCAATAATTTCTAGGATGCACTTAGAAATTGGGTTTAAGTTATGAAGCAGTCAAAAGAAAATCTTGGAGAGAAAAAAAATTAACTTTTTGATGATTTTTGAAAAGAAATAAGGTTGAAAACTTTAAATTGATGAAAATTGACTATTTCTGGCCAAAAATGATATTTTTTATATTTCTTGAGAAAACCAACAATTTTTTGAATTAGAAAAGTAAGAATTGACAAAAATAAAAAATAGAAAGATTTGGGGAAAAAATGATTATGCCTTGATCCAAGCCTAAAGGGGGTTTACAAATGCTCTTAGACTTAGTGGCAATTAGTTGGACTCACCCAAAGGTATCCAAATGCCTTGGAAAAGGATTTTTGGAAAATTGGTTTATTTCAATAAATGCTGAAACTTGAGGACAATATTGCATTATTGCACTATCCCTTTTTTTGATTTTACTTTAGATAAATTCGAGGTTTTAAGGGTTAGGTAAGATATCAGTGGAAAGATAACTCGATACGGATTATTATAAAAATATTAAAAAATATAAAAAATATCATTTCTATGTGGAAATCATTTATAAGGATTAGTCCAACATTGCCAGCATGTGCAGGGGAAATGACGCAGTAGAATTTGAAAAATCATTCTAGACTTATTCAAAATCACTAATTCACAACAAAGTTTTTCCAAAAAAGGAATTTCATTAATTTTTTGGAAAAATATTTGAAAAATCCCAAAAAAAAATCATTTAGTGGGTCAAAATGGCTTAAATAAAACACAAATTATTGATTTCAAGGGTTTAGACAATGTTAATTCAAAAAATTATAACTCTTTTATCCAAAATGATCTGAGGGCAAACTAGCTGTCTTTGGAATGGTAATTCAATGCACTTTAAGAAAAATATTAAAACAAATTTATGAAAATTTTTTAAGGTTTAAAATGAACTTTCAACTCATGACTACAGTGCTGCTAGCATGAAACAAGGGACTTTTTAGTTTTTTTTTAGAGTTTTCTAGAACTAGACTCAAATTATGGACATTTGGATGCTCATGGCGGAATAAGGCTAGTGACCGTGGCTTTACAAACTCATCCATCAATCCTAGAGAAGTTTAGAATGATGAAACAGCCCATTAACCATGTCACTATGAAAAGGCATTAAACCATAAAATTAAGGCAAAAATAATTTTATACAAGTGAAAGGACATTTTAATTTGAAAATAAGAGTATTTAACCTTATTTAACTTTTAGTCCAGACGTGGAATCGATTTTTCACCAAGATTAGAGGATCAATAGATAGAAAACCTTAAATCCATGTTAATCTTTATTTATTGAAGTTAACATGGCCTTAACTTAGGGGATATTCAGAACATAGATTATTGGCAATTATCAAACAAACATTTAGACAAGCATGTGATGAACTAAAAGTGATATCTATGACAATAAACATGGAAATCATGTTCAAATAACTAATGATGACATTTAGACAAGAAAATGTTGACAAAATGTGAAAAGATAAGCATATAGATGCATAGAGATATTAGTTTCATGAGTAACATTAAGAATCATGCCTTGGAAATGATATAAACATGCTTAAACAAAGAATAAAATCTTGATAAGATGAACCAAGCATCTAAACTTTAGAAAACATGGTAAAGGGGTAAATAAAACATAAAAACTCTTAAATCTACCATAACCAAAGCCATAAGATGCATGAGAATCCTAGAAATGAAATCCTGGTTAGCATATTAAAGCTTATTACAATGATGAAAATGAATAAAAAATAAGTAGATGAATGGAAAAAAATAGAAAATATACCCCAAAGCTTAAACCCTTATTATTAATGTTAAGCGAAAAAGACCTTGCATTTGTAGCTCACTTTTTTTCTTTTTCTTTGCCATGATTTAGCAAGAAAAGTGGCCAAGAATGAGCTTTATGATTGTAGCATGAAATGGCCTTGCAATGAGCTTAATGGACTAGCCAAAAATGTTATGATCCAATGCTTAATACCTAAAAATGAATCCATATGATATTTAGGAAGTTATGTTTAAGATTTAATGATTTTTTAGACTAAAATCTTGACCAAATTTATGTTTTAATGTCATGGTGAAATGGTGTGGAAATGGCATGAATTAGGCCAAAATAACCTTAAGTATCAATAATATATGTTTTATATCGATACAACTAGGTAACAAACATAGAATGTATCGATACATTGAACATTGTATTGATACAAAGCATGTTGTATCGATGCCATCACTCCTTATATCAATACTTGTTGGCCAAAAATTAAGATTTTAGTTGTGATATAACTCTATATTGATACCATTGCCATTTTATCGATACATTAAGCAAACATATCGATACATGACTTCATATATGAACATAAATAGTGGATTTTTAGGTTTTGATGATGTAAAGGCCTTGTATCAATACATAAAGGCCATGTATTGAGACTTGCAAGCAAAAATATAGATTTTTCATACCTTTAACTCCTTAAACACCTTACTTTGGCTAAAAACGATGGGAATTGATCCGTGCTTATTCAAATGGCCCTGATGATGCCTTGAATAGTGACCTTTGATGCATTAGATAATGGCCCAAACAAAATGAGGTGTATATAGCTACCTTTCTTTAGATGTTGTTAGCTATCAAGAGCAAGGCAAAGTCCAATAAACACCATTTTCCTCGAAGTGTGCTTGATGCTAACTTATGTTACTATGATGAAAAGATCAAAATTAGTATCATGTTAAGATAAAATAATATTTTGGAAATAGTTTCAATATTTACGAAAGGTAAAGTTTGAATTTTTTTGAATAACCTAAACGACAATCTTAGGCTCGATTTATATTTAGGTTTGACTTTAAAAAGTGACATAATGCTAATGTGTTAAATCAAGGCTGGCAGCATTGGTATTTGAAAGAATTTCTTGGCAACTATTTTTGGACGAAAGACTTAGAATACGATCTTAGGCTCAACTTGTCCCAAGGTTTGACTTAAAAATGATAAAATGCCAACATGTGAAATCCTTGCCAACAACATTAGACTTTGAAAAGATTTTTAATAGTTTATAGATGAAAAACCTAGACTACGATCTTAGGCTTCACTTATCCTGAGGTTTGACTTAAAAAAAGATAGAATGTTAATGTGCTTAATAAGGACTAGCAACATTAGGCTTTGAAAGGATTTCTTGATAAATGGTTTTTAGATGAAAGTTCAGATTACGATCCTTGGCTCAACCTATCCTTAGGTTTAACTTAAAAATGATAGAATGCTAATTTGCCAAATCATGTTTGACAATAATGGACTTTGAAAGGATTTTTTAATAGGTTTTCAGATGAAAATCCTAAACTATGATTCTAGGCTCGACCTGTCCTTAGGTTATAGAATGTTAATGTGCTTAATCATGACTAGCAACATTGGGCTTTGAAAAGATTTTTAACAAAAAATTTTCAAATAAATGACCTAGACTATGATCCTAGGCCCAACCTATCTCTAGGTTCGAGTTAAAAAGTGACAAAATGCCAATATGCCAAATCACAGCCAGTAACATTGGGCTTTGAAAGGATTTTTTAGCAAAGGTTTTTAGATGAATGGACTAGACTATGATTTTAGGCTCAACCTATCCCTAGGTACAACTAAAATAATGACAGAAAACTAATGTGTTAAATCATGGCTAGCAACATTGGACTTTAAAAGGATTTCTTGACAAAAGTTTTTGACAAAATGATAATTAATTATGCTATACCTATAGTTATACCTAGGATTGACTTAGTGATATAGGCCAATTAGCTACATTTGACCTACCAACATGATTGGGCTTGACTTTTTTAATATGGGCCAATTAGTAAGAGTTGACTTACTTGTATCACTAGGCTTGACTTTTTTAAGATAGGCCAACTATTTGAATTTAACCTACTAGTATCATTGGGCTTTAACTTTTGTCATGGACCAATTAACTAGGACTGGCCTACTAATATCATTAGGCTTTGACTTTTGACAAGGACTAATTAGCCAGGACTGACCTGCCAATGTTATCAGTGTCATTAGGCTTTGACTTCTGAAATAGGACAATTAGCTAGAATTGTCATACCAACGTCATTCGGCTTTGACTTTTGACATGGGCTAAAGCCCATATCGACCTACCAATGTTAATAGGCCTTGACTTCTGACACAGGTCAATTATCCAGGACTAACTTACTAACATTATTAGGCTTTGACTTTTAACTTTCCTTATATTTTGGAGAGATAGGGTTTTTACTTGATCATTTTGCTGTTTTGTTAATTTTTAATGTTAATGGTTCTTGCCAGGAAGTTATTCACCATTCAATAGATTTTACTTTAAACGATGTTGGCAAAATAATGCTCTATGATGACAATATGAATGCATAATATGATATGATGACGTAAGTGCAAATTTCTTAATAATATGGCAACATGATCTTGACATAAAGTCCACTAACAGAATAGACATTGCAAGTCATCGTTTTGACAGAAAGCTCCAATAATGGTTTTTTTGATTTTTTAATTTAAAATGTTTGCTTTTTGACTTAATGAGTTTTCAGTTAAGCCTTTTTTGAAAAGTGTGCTGCTTGGATGATCATTTTTTTACTTAGGGTATTTGATGACCTCTTCGAACAATTTAAGGATTTGTGTTTCTTAACTCAAGATATATGATGGTCTTTTCTAACAAATCTAGTTAGTTTTGCAAAAAGTTTAAGGACTGGTGAATTTTGGCTTGATAATTTATGTATTTTCACTAGATTGGTTAATGATTAGGTTTTAATAGGATTTCCTTACTGGGGTGAATGAGTTTAGCTTAGGTTGGTTTTGGGGCTTTTTAAGATTGAAGACTTTGGGTGGCTAAGGATAGTTTGACATGTGATCATCACTACTATGTTTAAGTGTCAATGATTCATGATTTTGACAATTAAGGTGCAAACAAATCACTTTGTGCTCTCTTATCTTATTATTATAATATTAAAAAATCCTAATATAAATTTGATTCAATTTATCAAGTATTATCAATTAAATGACAAGCATCATGCAATGTAGATGTGATGCAAAAAGGTTGAAAAAGCAAGACAATATTTCATTCATAGCAAGTAGAATGATACAATTTCATTTGCATTTAACCAGAAAGGTATAATGATAATAATATCACTGGTTAGATGATTGATGCCCCTGATAATCATGACATGAATGCCTCATTTGATGCACCATGAGACTTTTGTTGAACAATTAACATTTCTAATGTGAACTAATCTTTTAAAGACCCTAAAGATTGCTACGTGCCATTTTACAGTTATGCTAGACTTGGGTACTTTACCTCCTTGTCTCTTCAAACTCGAGGTAGGTTTAAGTGAGTCTTGACTTTGATTTAGTTAGGGTTTAATCTAATTTTACCAGGCTTTAGACTTACTTTTAGTCTAGGTTAGGTTGAGTTTGATTTGATATGGTCAAGATTAGGCAAGATTTGATTCAGGTCTTTGATAAGTGCATGGTAGAATCTGACTTAGATGTTGTTTGGTAATGGTCAAGGCTAATTTCCTAAGCTACTCTTTTAGGTTTCAACTCAAGTTGAATTCATTGATACCTTTTTTAGCTTTAATCTTAGACATTTTCTTTTACTTTTTTTATAAAAGATGCCTTTTCAGGTTTTCATCCTTTTCTTGATAAAGTTTGAATTAACGGGATTGGGTAAAATGTTGCCATCTATTTTGGTTAGGATCGGGGCTCCTCCAAAGAAAGCTTATTCATGACATAGGGTCTCTCTTAATTAGGGGTTTACTTACCTTGGGCATCTTTATGGATTAGGAGGATTTTCAAGAATACTAGTTCTCCTTCATGAAACTAGAAAGGATGAATATTTTGTCATGGGCCTTAATCATGCAGCTTTGATACATTTGCCTAGGATAGATGGCTTTCATTCGTTTTTCTTTAATAAGGTTCAGTTGATCATATCTATTCTTCACTAATTTAATTTTTTCATGTTTAGCCTTCTTTAAGACTTTTAGACAAAGGATTTCAACTTGATGTGTAGAACGACTTTCATCCTATAAACTAAGGAAAATATGCCAGCTCTAATGAAAGTCTGAATTGAAGTTTGAGTTATGATGCTAGAAATTGATTTGAGAGCATACTAATTACATCGCGCTATTTTTTAAGTTTTAAACATTGTCTGTGATGATTTGTTTGGGAAACCCATACTACCAAATGATGCCCCTTTTCATGAACTTGTATATAATTGACTTGGTGACATTAGTGTATAAGACTATCTCAAATTTAGTGAAGTAGTCAATTGTCACTAAAATGGATTATGTTTATTGGAAGCATTAAGGGTGATGGGCCTAATCTTATCCATGCCCTACATAGGGTTAACCAGTAATATCTACATCTCATGACTTGTTTGGACATCCGATGTCTATTGCTATGTGTGCTATAAATTCCCTTATAGATATCTTTTTGGCTTTGAAAGTGTCCCCTCATTTAAGTGTACTTGATCTTGACTTTTCTTGTATAGGATTTCCTTATCTAGTACGAACCTATAGCCATTCTTATGACAGTCATTTCATTTTTTTTGTAGCATGTTTAGGGTATTATTAATCTTGAATGTAACAGAGGATGTCCTGGTACCATGATAGGCCATCCTTCTCTTCTTTAACATTTTGATAATGTGTCAAAGCCGTATAGGTGACCATCTAAATAGGAGCAACATCTAATTCTTGACTAACTTTGGACATGGATGACAAAATGGCCAAGGCGTCAACTATTTGATTCTCTTCTTGAGGTAGGTGATAGAAGTTGATACCTTTAAATTTTTCTCTAAGTTTCCAAATCAATTTCTTGTAATGAATTAGCTTAGCATCGTAGGTTTATTAATTTTCTTTTAGTTGATAAACCTTAAAACCATTAAAGTCTTGACATTTCTCTTGATGATTGCTTGAAGTGTTATAACACAGGCCTCATATATGCTATGATGATTGTGCAATCAAAGCTTAGTTTGACTATGAAAAGATAATGACTCTTGTGGGGTGAAATAAGTATTACCCTAGTTCCATGCCTCAAAACATTTCAGTATATCTTCCAAAATTAGTTCTAACATGAGGTTTCTTCTCTTTCAATTATGCATATCAAGTCTTTGTTTGGGAAATTAAATTTTAGTGGTTCTTATTCCCTTATTGCCCTAGCTACCAAAAAAT
>JBBYHO010034340.1:0-11140 GCA_038382025.1 Adansonia gregorii
AGCATGCTTTTTCTTGGTTAAACACATCCATATCATCTCTCATGCCATGATTCTTGATGTTATTCATAAAGCTAAGATCTCCATGCATCTCTTTGTTTTTTTTTTTAATTTTTGTTGTCATTTTCATGTTTAAATATCATATTTGTTTGGCTAAACATGTTCTCTATGTTTATTTCTATGAACATCATATTTAGTTTATTAAATATTTGTCAAAATGCTTTATTTGCTATATGTCAAAAATTTATTTTTATAAAAGCTCCTAAGTTAGGTCTATATTAATTTTAATAAAATAAGATTAATATGGACTTAAGGGTTTCTATCAATTGGTCCTCTAATCTTGGAGAAAATACAAGCTTTTCACATTTGGATTCAAGGTTAAATGAGGCTAGATATTTTGATTTTAAAAAAAAATTTAATTTATCTCAAGTTGTTTATGCCTTATTTTTGTGTTTGGTGCCTCTTGTTTTTGACATGGTTAATTGGTTATTTCATCATCTCAAACTACTTTGGGATTATGCAAATGAGCTTTTGAAGCCACTATCACTGAACCCCCATTTGTCATGGACATTCGAATGTCTGTAACTAGAGTATAGTTTTAGGAAACCCAAAAACTTAATTCTCTTGTTTCATGCTGACATCTTTGAAATCATAACTTAAAGAATTATTTTTAAACCTTAAAAGATTTTTCTTGAATTTTATGACATTTTTCTTTTAAAGGGCATTGAATTACCTTTCTAATAGTATATCGTTTGCCCTTGTATCACTTTAGATGAGGGAGTTACAATTTTCAAACCAGCGATTTCTTGAATCCCTAAAATTAGTGATTTGCATTCTGTTTGGGCCATTTCAACCCATCAGATGATTTGTATGGATTTTAAAATATTTTCCCTAAAATTTCATGAAATTCATTTTCTTAAAATGTATTTTTTGTGATTTAATGATTCCAAATGAGTCTGAAATGATTTTTTAAAGTATGTTGTGCCATTTACCCTACGCAGCCTGCCAGTGTCAAACTAGTCTCGATTTCAAAAATTATTTCCACCTAGAAAGAAATTTTTTAGGATTTTTGAAATATTTTTATATCGATCCTCATTGAGTTCCTTTTCAATGGTACCTTACCCCTACCACTTTTACATTAGCTCAAAATGAAATTGGAAAAGAGATTAGCATGTGTTGTTCCTTGTTTTTGGCATTTATCAAAATTAAATAATTTTCTCAAAATCTCTCTTTGAGTCATTCAAATGCCTCTAAATAAGTTCGAGTAAACCCCATAGAGTCTAAAAAAATGCCATCAAAACCCCTCTGGGCTCGGATCAAGGCATAAGCATTTTTCCAAATTTTGTCAATTTCTATTTTTGTCAGTTGTTATGTTTTAACTAAAAATTGTCAGTTTTGTCAAGAAACATAAAAAAGTCACTTTTGTCAAGAAATAGTTAATTTTGTCAATTTAAATATTCCAAACTTGTGTTTTCAAAAATCATCAAAAATTAAATTTTTTTTCTCTTTTAAATTTTCTCCTGACTTTTTAAAATTCAAACTAGGTTTTCATATCTCAATTAACCAACAGATCCAAATGTGTCTTACAAATTATTAACTTAGTTATTTCTAGATAACCAATGACAACTGCGAGGTACATTCCGATTATCCCTTCTCCTTTTTTTTTGGGTGATTTGTTTTATGCAATTTTACCTTGTATTTTCTTCATTCTAACATATCCCTTTTATGGTGTTCATCTTGCATTCATATTTCAAATTGTTTTCAAAAATCATAAAAGCAATGCTTCATGTCGATATCCTTTTAACATTTGAAATGAAATATCCAATTTTCAAAAGTAAATCTGGAGATCATTTTTGTCAAAAATCTCTATGTTTCCCACCTCTAAGGGATGCATATCAGATTAAAATTTTCATTAGAACTTGAGTTGTCTATTTTATCAAAATTCATGAATAAAGAAGGAATTATATTAAAATAATGACAAGTCAAAATTGAAAAAGCCAAAATGAAGTTAAGACATACCTAAATGGTATTGATTTTAAGCATCATGAGGGTGCTACTCTTTTCCCATATGTAACTAACTCCTGAACCCAACCATTGAATCTTTAAACCATGCAGACCATGGAATTGGTGTTTTAGGTTTTTGCAACTTAGAACATCAGTTCCAACATGTATCTAATTGCAGTTAGCCTAAGTGATTAGTGACGACTCTAAGTGTTGGCCACTTTGTGGTGGCCATCCAAGACTAGTTAGATGAACGATTCATTCGATGCTCTACTTTTGATCAAGAGCCAAGAATTCACACTTTCTCATTCCCATCATGTCAAAAAGGAAGTGTCTCGATTAAAAGTACACTTTTTCATTAAAAATATTTCTAAGTTGTTATTGCATTCCCTTCGCGAGGGATGGCATGTTGCTGACACATAAAATGAAAGTGTTCCACATTAGTAATTAATTTGATGTTGATCATGACTCTCCCTCCATATGAGAAATTTGGTAAGCTTAGGTACGGTTGTGAATGAACCTGGACTTATTTCAAGTGAATCAAAAAATTTGAGAAAGGTTGTTCTCCCAAGCTTTCACCATAGCCACTACCTTAAGTAGCAAAACATACACCATTGCCACTGCATTGTACCTCCTTACAAGGCTATATTCTTTTCTTTTTTGGTGCAAACATCATCTTAGAATTGTTATTAGATTGCATAGAGGAAATGCTATCTACAAGATATCTTTTAGTTAAGGCTTAATAAGCTTTCTAGCTAGCATTAGAGAACCACCAAGCCTAGCGAAGGTTTCAACAACCATCTATATGGATAATCATTAGAGGCAGGATAAGTATGCTGTCATGATCTTGGATATCCTTTTAAAAGCCATTGCTGCCACTCTTAAAAGATCTTCCAAATTTATTTTAACTCTAGATTACAATATCTAAGAATCGAGTCATCCCTAAACAAATGGGTGTTCAAATTTTAGTTAAAAATTTTATGATTTACTACATGTAAATCCCCTCCTAAAAATCTACAAGAAAGTTTAGGTGCCTCTATATTTGTATCTTTTGCTATCTATTTTATGTTATTCATTGATTTTTAAAATCTAATACTTACATGATGCTAGACTTTACCAAGATACGATCCCGTAGAAATCACATTATCAAGCTTATCCATTTATCCATTTATCAACCATTGTCCATTAAATAATAAACATAATGCAATATGGGATATAGTATGATGCAAAAATTGAAAGAAAAACAAGTAATTATATTTTGTTCATAATTAAAAGTACAATTTTAGATAATTATAAGGTACAAAAAGAAAAAAAAAGATGATTCTTTTTGGGTGATTAGTGCCCATGAAGTTTATGACATGGATGCTTTTACCTGATGTCTTTGAGGTTTTTTTTAAATGGTCACTGTGCCTAGTGTTGATCATCTTTGAGAACCTCTAGAGTGCCTTATGTCATTTTTGGGTTTTTAAGTTTTCAACTAAAGGTTTATTTTGATTGTTTGGATACCTTTCCAAGTTATTATTCGAGATTTTGTTTAACATTATAAGATGCATTTTCAAGTTCTTATCTTAAGACCTTTTCAACCATAGTATTTTTTTCATCCTATTTATGCTCACAAGGCTAAGTGAGGCATCACCATCAATCTCGGTTAAGATTAAAGCTCTTCTAGAAAAAGCTTTTTCACCTTTAAGGTCTTTTTTAGTTTAGGGTTTACTTTTCTCAAGCAGCTTTGTGGATAAAGAAGATCTTCTTGAGTACTAATTTACCTTTGTGAAACTAACAAGGTAGATTTTCTTGTTGTGGATTCTCTGATACACTAAACTAAAGGGAACTTTTCTCGATGAAGTTTGGCCTCATGCATGCATTGGATTTTAAAAATCATCAAAACATAAACATAAATACAGTTAAAATAGTAAACATAAAAATATCTAGACTTCCTTGTGGATCTTTAGTGAGAGACTTACATGCTGTAAACATTAAAATTTTCTATTAAGATTCATGCAGTCATATGTTTTAAGGTTACCTTGAATTTTAGATGTTGAAATCTAAAATAAATTAACCACAAGAATCTTGAAAGAAATTAGCTAGGCTTCTTAGAGGATTTCTTGAAGACCATGAGCAGCACATGTACCCTACATTTAACTATTGCCTACACAGGTGATTGTTTAAACTTCTTGAAGCCTAGTGCTTACCTAGTGCTAGCTAGAAGGGATGCTAGCCCTTAACCAAAAGATAATCTTTCTTGTTTTCTTGAACAAAATTAAGAACAATTCCCAAAAGAGGTTGGCATAAAAACAAGCACAAGAATAAAAGTAGGTGGCAATAAGATAGATAAAAACCCTAGAAAATATTTTGTAACCTTTACAAATATTTTCTATCTCAAGTAGGCCAGAAAGAATCCTTAGATTTTTCTATTCCAACAAGTCTTTATACACTACATTAATCCTAGTCCTAGCTTAGGCTTAGGATGGAAGAGTTTTAACTAGATCAAGACTCTTAAATCAAGTGAAACTCTTTTCCTCGTTTTAGTTGTTTTAATTTAACCAACCCTACTTTCAAATAAACTTTATGATCAGCCCTTCCCACTTAACCTCGGCTGAAATGTCTAACAAAATCAAGCCTAAAAAATTGACATAAAAAGCTTGGACTACAAGCATAGGTTTACCGCAATATAGGATTTTAGGCTAGTCTTTTGTTTCCATGAATTTAATCTAAATAATTAAATTATTTACTTAATAAATAAACATTCTTTATTTAATAAATATAATTATTAAATAATCATAAAGATTAAATAAATAAATTGGAAACACAATTTAGCTGGTGTATACACATCTTTATGGATTTTATCACTATAAAATCCTTAAATTAGTAAACTATTTTTAACTTGATTATAATATTATTTGACATTAATTATCAAATATTACAATAATATTGTGAGAGATTTAATTCAAGAGATGTTATAGAAAATTTGATTTACAATCAAATCCCTAGTCCATAAAAATCTTATTTCAATTAGAACTAATGTTCATCCACTTTTTACATTTTATGTCTTAATTTAGACATTATTTTAGTAAGATAATCTTATTATTAATGTCTTAATTAGACAATAAAATCTAGATTTTACAAATCTAATTTTGCCTCAAATAATTGAACATTTCAATTAAGTCCTCCATTCAAATTACTTTTTATTTAATTAAGTCATAATTAAATCCCATATTTTATCCAACAGATCTAGCTTATTGTGTGTGACCCATTAAGTTCCCAACATGTTAGCAATGAACATAAATAATCTTATTAGTCATGTTCATAGATCAAGAACAATATCTAACAACCAATCATGACCACCTAATGCCACTCAAAGTGGTCAATCCTTTCTAGATCACTCATTCATCCACTATATAATTCATACTATACCCAAAGCCACCTAACGTAAGCATCTATCCATTGTGCATTTATTTGTGATGGAATCAAAGCATAACACTTTTCATACGAGATGACCTAGTATCACAACTCAAAGGAATGTTATACACAATTGGCAAATGACAACATATTCCATAGACACTTGTAACTTATACTAAATGGAGTTTTTAATCGGGCCATGTTCAGTGAACTTGTTTCCATAAAACAAGCATCCATATGTTATCCTTAAGTATCTCATATACTTTAATCTCTATAAGATCAAAGGGTTGCATGCATCTAATGTATAGAGGCTTAGCATATGCTAGTCATTATGCATTGTCAATGCCTCATCTTGACAACATGATAACTAAGAACATTTATAGAAACATGACCTTAATGAATATGGATCTCATCATTGTAATAGTTTACTAACTTTACAAGGCCATTACGTTTCAAGGGCTTTGTCCAATTGGTATATGCATGAGTGTCAATCATGCCATTAACATGAAGGAAAACCTATGTTACTTTAGGCTTTGTAACTTGTATGATGTTATTTAACCATGTATCCCATGTCTCAAGGCATACACCAATATCTCTCACTTGTAGTTGAAGTAATTCATATTACTCTATGTAGAGTATATGTTAATTCATTAGTGATAATACCTATTATCAAGTCATCAAAGCGTTTGGACCTTAATGAGACTATGATTCCATTCATGTGGCTTAGTTATTATATACAACTATAGAAATCATCTCTATAGCTTGATAGCTAATGATCCAAAACAAATCACTTTAGAAGCCTTAGAAAAATGATTTGTTTAATGGCTTTTGGATATAAATATGTAATCTTTCTGGTTTGAAACTCTTTCCAAAATTACATCCAAGTATGTATAGCTTTGGTTTATCGTCTGTTCATGTGTATTAACTTTTAATATCTCATGAATGCTCCCACTAAATCTTCACGTGCAAGATTCTTTGTTGAATCTAATTTAAAACTCCTTTTGAATTCAATTTGATATAGGCCTTAACTTATCAAGCATATGTTAATTCAGTATGAATTAAGTGATAAATAAAGTTGTAGAACAATTCTACCATGATTTATTAATTAAGGAAATAATTGGCAATTATATGCTAATATAAATAGATATATGTTTGTAACATATATCCTCATATTCGGTCCATAATTGCTAAAACAAACCATCTAAATGTCCAATAATAAATCATAAAACTTTCATAAACTTTCATAGATGGATCAGTAAGCTTGATCTATATCACTTGGGTTACCTCTTCCCTGTTAGCCCATCATTATTTCATAATATAATTGCAAGTATAAGTTTGAGAATAAAGAGACCATAACACAGAACAAATTCTATGATATCTTTAACTAATGTTTTGAAAAACATTAAGGCGAGTTTTGATTAATATCATTAAAATTGTCTTTATCATGGTTATCTTCACTACTCCTTTTATTTGGTTCTTACAATAGGTCACACATATTTAAGGGCCAACATTTAGGTATCATATACCAAGAGAAGTGAATAATTCTCAAAACATGTTTATCTATAAAACTTCTATAAGCTTCTTACTTTGATCATATCAAAGTGTTCTTCGTAATGTTTACTCTATTAATCTAGCTCTTCATAAGTATGGCATGTTTCTTTAACATTTCATTAGTCTTTATTCGTAAGATGGTATAACATAATGCATGGATCACAATCCATGACACATCTAATGTGCTTAATTCTTGAAATATATCGTATCACATAACGCTTGTTTATGCTACCTTCTAACATCTTATTTAAGAACAATTCCTTAGGGATATCGAACCTCTTATCATGATTATTTTTATTGAACTATTTAATAAAGCTTCAAATTATTTCAATAGCATTGATGGCCACTTGTTTTTTTCTCAAAGCTTAGGTGCTTTACTAGTCATCAACAAAATATGGCTGATCAAAGTTATCTCTATGAACTTGATGTGCTACCCCTATCCCAAGTGATTTTCTCGAATCCACCATTTGACTTGAAATAGGACAATTTTAACACTATAGGACTAGATAATGGACTCCGAGTTGGGATTCTAATGGGCTTGGCACATGGAATAGCTATATTTAGTATGCGATTGGGCTAAAATATTAATAAGTTACTATTAAGGGTTAATCTTTGACAAGTTAATTAAAATAGTTTTAATTTAGCTCTAAGAAATACTCTAAAGTAGGGCCACCTTTTGAGTTTGTTAGTAAGGGGCTCAGTTGACCTAATAGTAAAGCCTAACCTAGCCCAAGGTGTATTTAAATACGTTATTAAGGCTATTTAGTTGATAGGTGAGAAAAAAAACCCTTAAACTTTACTAAAAGCATTTGACATATTTCTTTGCTTTTCTAAGCTTCCTTTGTGCAATCTTGCTTTTTCTTAGTGTCCTTGAATTGTTCTTAACACAACAAAAGTAGAAAAATAGTTTTAAGGCATTGAAAGATTAGTTTTTTTACAAAAGTTGCAAAATTGGTCAAATCTTGAAATTCTTGCTTTTTTAAGCCTAATTATGCTGATTTGCATTCCAAGTGATCAAAAAATGTTTTTAATCATAAATGAAAGATAGAGAATTAGTTTTCTATTTTAAAAGAATCAACCAAAATAAAGAATTATGATTTTTGGGTTCATTTATTATCATCTGTGAAAAAATAGCTACTTCCTTATACAGTTTTTTTTCTTTTTCTTTGGCCCAATAAGTGAGGGAATCATTGCGAATCATATCATATCTGCACCTATTGGCTATATATCATTTAGTTCAAACTTAAAAAGCCTTCTAGCTAGCACCGGAGAACCATCAAACATTATGAAAGCTCCAATAAGCATATATGTGGATCACCATCAGAACACTTGGCCAACTTTTGGCCTCAAAAAGAGATTATAGCAAGCAAACCATGGTGCATTCATATAGGGATCAACATATGTAGTGTTATGAGTCTCTAAGCAAATATGATTTATATGAAATCTATGTTTTAAATTACAATCTGATCACATGTACATCTCTTATTAAGATCTTGAGCAAATTTGAGTTTTTTTTAAGTTTGCTACATAATGTCTCATTTTGATCAAATTTTTATGCCTATATCAATATGCATGAGCTTGAGATTTTCTTGTATCCAAGTTGAGTCGTTATTATACCAAAAACTACCTTATTAGACTCAAACCTTAGTATAAAGTGATGTTCTAATGTATCCTCTATCCCTTATTTCCATGGTTGAAGTAAGCTTGGATAGGGATTTTCTCTAGTGTTTCTATATTTAGTGATATATTGTATATGGGTTTGCTCATATTTTTTGCATAAATTAGCCTACATCCGATGGTATTTAACTAGTGTTGGCTTTGTAACTTTATATTTCCCCTTTACTTCTTTGGTAGCAATGGAGAATTTATGAAGATAGATAGTTTCTTGCCACTTGTTGCAGAGCCAGTTCTATATTTGTTAAGATGGCTTAATATTCCACTGCGTTATTAGAAGTTAAAAACCCAAAAGATAAACCGTATTGGTATTTCATTCCCTTAAGATCCTTTTATAGAATGCTTAGCTTGCTCTTTATTTTCTTGCTAAACCATCGACATGTATGATCCATACATCATGTTATAGCCAGTAGTTGCTTCCTTAGGTTCCTATTTCATCTTTATGTTATGATTGTTGAGGGGTTTATTATAGATATTGAGGCATTTCATGCTCGTAGGCAGTATTTGTGTTTGATAGTGGTAAAAGGAATAAACATTTAGTAATAAAGTTTACTAAGGCTTGGGCTTTATGGTCTTTCTTGGCTTATACTCAAGTCCAAATTTGCTAAATTCAATGCTCCATTTTGCCATTTTGCTAGAAACCTTGATTTTTTGGAAGATATCCTTTAAAGGTTGGTCAATTAGGATAAAGATAGAGTGAGCTTGAAACTATTATCGTATTGTTCTAGTAGCAATAACTAAGGCAAATGCAATCTTTTTTAAGCCGCATGTAATTAATTTTGCCATTTTGCAATACACAGTTGACATAAAACATCGAGATTTGTTAGCCCTAGTCTTTTTTTATTAGAACTACTGTGACAGTTTTGCTACTGGCTGCTAAGTACACATTTGTTATGTCTTTTATTGTCAAATTGGTAAATATAGAGGGAAAGATAAATACTCGTTATGTTCTTTAAAATTTTTATGGCAGTTGTCATTCCAAGTAAAGGGGTGGCACTTCTTAATGCTTTAAAGATGGCAAGCATTTGTCTGTAAATTTCAAAATAAATCTATTCAAGGTGATCACTCTCTTAGTAGGGCATCGTACTTTTTTAGTGCTTTTAGATAGTTACACATTAAAGATTACTCATATTTTTGTAGGTTTGTTTCTATATTTCGATTTGAAATAATAAAGCCTAAAAATATTTTAGACTCAATTGTAAATGCTTATTTATCTAGGTTTAAGTGCATATTGTTGACTCATAATATAGCAAATACTTCTTATAGATCATGTAAGCGTTGGCATATCAGCATACTTTTTACTAGCATATCATCCACATATACTTCCATGCTTTGATCAATTTAATGCTCATATAGCCTATTTACTAGTCTCTATTAAGTAGCTCCATCATTTTTAGGCCTAAATGGCATAACTTAGTAATAGAAGGTATCATTCTTCATGAAGAAAAAGATTTTATCTTAATCTTTTAGGCTCATTTTGATTTGATTGTATAATGAGAATCTATTCATAAAACTTAAGAATTTGTGTCATGCTGAGAAATCGACTAGCATGTTAATGGATAGTTAAGGGATGCTGTCTTTTAGGTAAGTTTTATTTAGGTCCATAAAGTTTATATACATTCTTCATTTCCCATTGGACTTTTTAACAATCACCAATTTGGCAGCCAATCTAAGCATTTGACTTCTCATATAAATCCCGCATTGAAGAACTTTTTAGTTTTTTCTCTTATGCTTGCATGCAATCCATTAAAAATTTCAAAGAATAAGTAATTACTTCAACATTGATTCTCAGCATAGCTATGGTAATCCATATAAACACATCTTATATTCGCTTGGAGGGTTTGAATTATGGAATTCTTATCTTGTTTATCCAGTAAAATTTTACCCTAATCATGTTATCTCATTCATTTGGCTTTAGAAGAATTTTAATGGTTTGCTTTGCTAGGTAGGCCCTCTCTTGGTTTGACTCTCCTTATTGTCTAGGCTATCATTTATTAAAGTAGCTTGTTAATAAGGTTCAGTTGATTAGATTTGGCTGATACCTTTTCATTTAAATGTTGATCCATGGGCTAGGGTTCATTATCTCTATCAGGTAAAGTGTCATACAAGCCTTGACAGATATTCCAGTGAGTATGGAGTTGATGTGGCAATGCTTGGTGAATTATTGATTGGTTTTCATGTCCCATATTCTTCTAGAGGTTGAAACTTTGATTGTGAATTCATATACCATTGCAATCATCCTTAATCTCTTTATTGAAGGATGACCAATGATGGCATAATAAGCTAAGGTTTAGTCTACCACTAGAAAATCAGCTATTATAGTAGTTGTGCAAACACCATCTCCCACTAGAAAATCAGTCATTATAGTAGTCATGCAAACACCATCTCCTATTGTGATTAGAAAATCATAACTATTCTTAAACGGGCTTTCCTTTTTCAATTTATTTCTTGCCTATCTTCTTATGACCTAACAATCATGTAAATTATACCTTGCATTGGTCATTTGTTATCCTAAGCA
>JBBYHO010034380.1:0-11137 GCA_038382025.1 Adansonia gregorii
ATATTGATGCTTTGGTTTCATAAGAAAAACTTCTCTTATTGCCATTTTTAGAATTGAAGTTCATCTTTCAATTGGGAGTAACACGGATTCACATAATAATCTCTTTTTTTTTATGATTGGGCATCATAAACACATTCTCCTCGTTGGGAAATGATATTGATGCTTTGGTTTCATAAGAAAAATATCTCTTTTGATCATATTTACAATTAATGTACGTCTATCGATTTGGACAAACACGGATTCACATAATAATCTCCCTCTTTTTCATGATTGGGCATCATAAACACATTCTTCTCATTGGGATTGATGATATTGATGCTTTGGTTTCATAAGAAAAACTTCCCTTATTACCATTTTTAGAGCTGAAGTTTGTCTTTCAATTGGGATAAACATGGATTCACAAAATAATCTCCTTTCCTTCCATGATTGGGCATCATAAACGCATTCTCCTTGTTAGGACAAATGATATTGATGCATTGGTTTCGTAGAAAAACTTCTCTTATAACCATATTTAGAATTGAAGTTCATTTTTCAATTGGGATAAACATGGATTCACATAATATTCCACTTTCCTTTCATGATTAGGCATCATAAACACATTCTCCTCATTGGGAGAAATGATATCGATGCTTTCATTCCTTAAGAAAAACTTTTCCTATTACCATTTTTGGAATTGAAGTTTGTCTTTCAATTAGGATAAACACGGATTGACAATATAATCTCTTTTCTTTTCATGATTGGGCATCATAAACACATTCGACTTTATAGGATTAACGATATTGATGCTTTGGTTTTATAAGAAAAATTTCTCATTCTACCATTTTTACTGTTAAGGTTCATCTTTCTGTTAAGATAAACCTAGATTCACATAATAATCTCTTTTTTTTTCTTGATTGGGCACCACAAACACATTTTCCTTGTTGGGATTAAAGATATTGATGCTTTAGTTTCATAAGAAAAAATTCTCTTGTTGCCATTTTTAGAATTGAAGTTTGACTTTCAATTAGGATTAACATGGATTCACATAATAATCTCCTTTTTTATGTGATTGGGCATCATAAACAGTTTCTCCTCGTTGGGATAAATGATATTGATGCTTTGGTTTCATAAGAAAAACATCTCTTTCAGCCATTTTTAGAATTAATGTTCGTCTATCGATTTCAACAAACACGGATTCACATAATAATCTCATTTCTTTTCATGATTGGGCATCATAAACACATTCTTCTCGTTAGGATTAATTATATTGATGCTTTGGTTTCATGAGAAAAACTTCCCTTATTACCATTTTTAAAATTAAAGTACATCTTTCAATTGGGATAAACAGGGATTCACAAAATAATCTCCTTTCTTTTCATGATTTGGCTTCATAAACAAATTCTCCTTATTAGGATAAATGATATTAATGCTTTGGTTTCAAAAGAAAAATTTCTCTTATTGCCATTTTTCAAACTGAAGTTCACCTTTCAATTTGGATAAACATGGATTCACGTAATAATCTCCTTTCTTTTCATGATTGGGCATCATAAACACATTCTACTCGATGGGATAAATGATATTGATGCTTTGGTTTCATATGAAAAACTTCTCTTTCTCCCATTTTTGCAATTAAAGTTTGTCTTTCTATTGGGTAAACCAAGATTCACATAATAATCTCCTTTCTTTTCATGATTGGGCACCCTAAACACATTCTTCTCATTAGGATTAAAGATATTGATGCTTTGGTTTCATAAAAAAAAAATCTCTTATTGCCATTTTTAGGATTAAAGTTTGTCTTTCAATTGGGATAAACACGGATTAACATAATAATCTCTTTTCTTTTCATGATTGGGCATCATAAACACTTTCTCCTCGATGGGATAAATGATATTGGTGCTTTGCTTTCATAAGAAAAACTTCCCTTTCCATCATTTTTAAAATTAATATATGTCTATCGATTTGGAAAAGCATGGATTCAATAATAATCTCTTTTCTTTTCATGATCGGGCATCATAAACACATTCTCCTCGTTGGGATTAATAGTATCGATGCTTTGGTTTCATAAGAAAAACTTCTCTTTCACCTATTTTTAGAATTAATGTATGTCTATCGATTTGGACACAAACAGGTTCACATAATAATCTCTTTTCTTTTCGTGATTGAGCATCATAAGCACATTCTTCTCATTGGGATTAATGATATTGACGCTTTGGTTTCATGAGAAAAACTTCCATTATTACCATTTTTAGAATTGAAGTACATCTTTTAGTTGGGATAAACAGGGATTCACACAATAATCTCCTTTTTTTTCGTGATTGGGCATCATAAACACATTCTCCTTGTTGGGATAAATGATATTGATGCTTTGGTTTTAAAAGAAAAACTTCTCTTATTGCCATTTTTAGAACTGAAGTTCACCTTTCAATTTGGATAAACATGGATTCACATAAAAATCTCTTTTCTTTTCATGATTGGGCATCATAAACACATTCTACTTGGTGGGATAAATGATATTCATGCTTTGGTTTCATATGAAAAACTTCTCTTTCTACCATTTTTGCAATTGAAGTTCATCTTTCTAGTGGGTAAACCTAGATTCACATAATAATCTCTTTTCTATTCTTGATTGGACACCATAAACTCATTTTCCTTGTTGGGATTAAAGATGTTGATGCTTTGGTTTCATAAGAAAATCTTCTCTTAATGGTGTTTTTAGGATTGAAGTTTGCTTTTCAATTGGGATAAATAGGGATTCACATAATAATCTCCCTTCTTTTCATGATTGGGCATCATAAACACATTCTTCTCATTGAGATAAATGATATTGATGCATTGGTTTCATAAGAACAACTTCTCTTATTACCATTTTTAGAATTGAAGTTCGTCTTTCAATTAGGTTAAACATGGATTCACATAGTAGTCTCCTTTCCTTTCATGATTGGGCACTATAAAAACATTCTCCTCGTTGGGATTGAAGATATTAATGCTTTGGTTTCATAAGAAAAACTTCTCTTCTTACCATTTTTAGAATTGAAGTTCGTCTTTCAATTGGGATTAACATAGATTCACATAATAATCTCTTTTCTTTTTATGATTGGGCATCATAAACGCATTCTCCTCGTTGGGATAAATGGTATTGATGATCTGCTTTCATAAGAAAAACATCTCTTTCAACCATATTTATAATTAATGTACGTCTATCGATTTGGACAAACACAGATTCACATAATAATCTTCTCTCTTTTAATGATTGGGCATCATAAACATATTCTTGACATTGGGATTAAGGATATTGATGCTTTGGTTTGATAAGAAAAACTTCCCTTATTGCCATTTTTGGAATTGAAGTTCTTCTTTCAATTGCGATAAATGTGGATTCACATAATAATCTCTTTTTTTTTTATGATTGGGCATTATAAACCCATTTTCCTCGATGGGATAAATGATATTGATGCTTTGGTTTCATAAGAAAAATGTCTCTTATTATTATTTTCAGAATTAATGTACGTCTATCGATTTGGACAAACACGGATTCACATAATAATCTCCTTCCTTTTCCTGATTGGGCACCAAAAACACATTCTCCTTGTTGGGATTAAAGATATTGATGCTTTGGTTTCATAAGAACAACTTCTCTTATTACCATTTTTAGAATTGAAGTTCGTCTTTTAATTAGAATAAACATGGATTCACATAATAATCTTTTTTTTTATGATTGGGCATCATAAACAAATTCTCTTCGTTGGGATAAATGATATTGATGCTTTGGTTTCATAAGAAAAATATCTCTCTCAATCATATTTATAATTAATGTACGTCTATCGATTTGGACAAACACGGATTCACATAATAATCTCCCCCTTTTCATGATTGGGCATCATAAACACATTCTTCTCATTGAGATTAATGATATTGATGCTTTGGTTTCATAAGAAAAACTTTCCTTATTACCATTTTTAGAGCTGAAGTTTGTCTTTCAATTAGGATAAACATGGATTCACATAATAATCTCCTTTCCTTTCATGATTGGGCATCATAAACACATTCTCCTTGCTGGGATAAATGATATTGATGCGTTGGTTCCGTAGAAAAACTTCTCTTATTACCATTTTTAGAATTGAAGTTCATTTTCAATTGAGATAAACATGGATTCACATAATATTCCACTTTCCTTTCATGATTAGGCATCATAAACACATTCTCCTTGTTGGGAGAAATGATATTGATGCTTTGGTTCCTTAAGAAAAACTTCTCCTGTTACCATTTTTGAAATTAAAGTTCATCTTTCAATTGGGATAAACACGGATTGACAATATAATCTCTTTTCTTTTCATGATTGGGCATCATAAACACATTCTACTCTATAGGATTAATGATATTGATGCTTTGGTTTTATAAGAAAAACTTCTTATTCTGCTATTTTTATAGTTAAAGTTCGACTTTCAATTAAGATAAACCTAGATTCACATAATAATCTCCTTTCTTTTCTTGATTGGGCACTACAAACACATTTTCCTTGTTGGGATTAAAGATATTCATGCTTTAGTTTCATAAGAAAAAATTCTCTTATTGCTATTTTTAGAATTGAAGTTCGACTTTCAGTTGGTATTAACATGGATTCACATAATAATCTCCATTTTTTTTGTGATTGGGCATCATAAACATTTTTCCTCGTTGGGATAAATGATATTGATGCTTTGGTTTCATAAGAAAAACTACTCTTTCAGCCATTTTTGGAATTAATGTTCGTCTATCGATTTGGACAAACACAGATTCACATAATAATCTCCTTTTTTTTCATTATTGGGCATCATAAACACATTCTTCTCGTTAAGATTAATGATATTGATGCTTTGGTTTCATGAGAAAAACTTTCTTTATTACCATTTTTAAAATTAAAGTACATCTTTTAATTGGGATAAACAGGGATTAACAAAATAATCTCTTTTCTTTTCATGATTTGGCATCATAAACAAATTCTCCTTGATGGGATAAATGATATTAATGCTTTCGTTTCAAAAGAAAAACTTCTCTTATTGCCAGTTTTTGAACTGAAGTTTGCCTTTCAATTTGATAAACATGGATTCACATAATAATCTCCTTTTTTTTCATGATTGGGCATCATAAACACATTCTACTCGATGGGATAAATGATATTGATGCTTTGGTTTCATATGAAAAACTTATTTTTCTCTCATTTTTGCAATTGAAATTCGTCTTTCAATTGGGTAAACCTATATTCACATAATAATATCCTTTGTTTTAATGATTGGGCACCATAAACACATTCTCCTCGTTAGGATTAAAGATATTGATGCTTTGGTTTCATGAGAAAAACATCTCTTACTGCAATTTTTAGGATTAAAGCTTGTCTTTCAATCGAGATAAACATGGATTAATGTAATAATCTCTTTTCTTTTCATGATTGGGCATCATAAACACTTTCTCCTCGATGGGTAAATGATATTGGTGCTTTGCTTTCATAAGAAAAACTTTCTTTTCCACCATTTTTAAAATTAATGTATGTTTATCGATTTGGAAAAGCATGGATTCAATAATATCTCTTTTCTTTTCATGATCGGGCATCATAAACACATTCTCCTCGTTGGGATTAATAGTATTGATGCTTTAGTTTCATAAGAAAAATGTCTTTTTCAACCATTTTTAGAATTAATGTATGTCTATTGATTTGGACAAACATAGATTCACATAATAATCCCTCTTCTTTTCGTGATTGGGCATCATAAGCACATTCTTCTCATTGGGATTAATGATATTGATGCTTTGGTTTCATGAGAAAAACTTCCATTATTACCATTTTTAGAATTGAAGTATGCCTTTTAGTTGGGATAAACAGGGATTCACATAATAATCTCCTTTCTTTTCATGATTAGGCATCATAAGCACATTCTTCTTGTTGGGATAAATGATATTGATGCTTTGGTTTCAAAAGAAAAACTTCCCTTATTGCCATTTTTAGAACTGAAGTTCGCCTTTCAATTTGGATAAACATGGATTCACATAATAGTCTCCTTTCTTTTCATGATTGGGCATCATAAACACATTCTACTCGGTGGGATAAATGATATTCATGCTTTGGTTTCATATGAAAACCTTCCCATTCTATCATTTTTGCAATTGAAGTTCATCTTTCTAGTGGGTAAACCTAGATTAACATGATAATCTGCTTTCTTTTCTTGATTGGGCACCATAAACTCATTTTCCTTGTTGGGATTAAAGATGTTGATGCTTTGGTTTCATAAGAAAATCTTCTCTTATTGGCGTTTTTAGGATTGAAGTTTGTCTTTCAATTGGGATAAACACAGATTCACATAATAATCTCTTTTCTTTTCATGATTGGGCATCATAAACACATTCTTCTCATTGGGATAAATGATATTGATGCATTGGTTTTATAAGAACAGCTTCTCTTATTACCATTTTTAGAATTGAAGTTCATCTTTCAATTAGGTTAAACTTGGATTCACATAATAATCTCCTTTCCTTTCATGATTGGGCACTATAAAAACATTCTCCTCGTTGGGATTGAAGATATTGATGCTTTGGTTTCATAAGAAAAACTTCTCTTATTGCCAATTTTAGAATTGAAGTACATCTTTCAATTGGGATAAACATGGATTCATATAATAATCTCCTTTCCTTTTATGATTGGGCATCATAAATACATTCTCCTCGTTGGGATAAATGATATTGATGCTTTGGTTTCATAAGAAAAACTTCCCTTATTGCCATTTTTAGAATTGAAATTCATCTTTTAATTAGGATAAACATGGATTCACATAATAATTTCCTTTCTTTTTATGATTGGGCATCACAAACACATTCTCCTCGATGGGATAAATGATATTGATGCTTTGGTTTCAAAAGAAAAACATCTCTTTCAACCATTTTTAGAATTAACATATGTCTATCGATTTAGACAAACACGGATTCATGTAATAATCTCTTTTCTTTTCATGATTGGGCATCATAAACACATTCTTCTCGTTGGGATTAATGATATTGATATTTTGGTTTCATAAGAAAAACTTCCCTTATTACCATTTTTAGAATTGAGGTTCGTCTTTCAATTGGTATAAACATGGATTCACATAATAACCTTATTTCTTTTTATGATTGGGCATCATAAACACATTTTCCTCAATGGGATAAATGATATTGATGCTTTGGTTTTATAAGAAAAACTTCTCTTTCTACCATTTTTAGAATTAATGTACATCTATTGATATGGGCAAACACAGATTTACATAATAATCTCCTTTCTTTTCATGATTGGGCACCATAAACACATTCTCCTTGTTGGGTTGAACATATTGATGCTTTGGTTTTATAAGAAAAACTTCTCTTATTGCCATTTTTAGAATTGAAGTTCATCTTTCCATTGGGAGAAACATGGATTCACATAATAATCTCTTTTTTTTATGATTGGGCATCATTAATACATTCTCTTTGTTGGGATAAACGATTTTAAAGCTTTGGTTTCATAAGAGAAACTTGTTTTCTACCATTTTTAGAATTAAAGTTTATTTTTCAATTGGGAGAAACATGGATTCACATAATAATTTCCTTTCTTTTCATGATTGGGCACTATAGACACATTCTCCTTATTGTGATAAACGATTTTGATGCTTTAGTTTCTTAAGAAAAACTTCACTTTCTACCATTTTTAGAGTCGAAGTTCATCTTTCAGTTGGGTTAAACATGGATTCACATAATAATCTCCTTTCTTTCATGATTGGGAACCATAATCACATTCTCCTCATTGGAATGAATGAATTTCATGCTTTGGTTTCATAAGAAAAACTTGTTTTTCTACATTTTTTAAAATTGAAGTTAGTATTTTAATTGGGATAAAAATGGATTCACATAACAATCTCCTTTCTTTTCAAGATTGGGTACCATAAACACATTCTCCTCGTTGGGATACATGATATTGATGCTTTGATTTAGAAGAGAAGCTTCTATTTCTACCATTTTTAGAATTGAAGTTCATCTTTCAATTAGGATAAACGTGGATTCACATAATAATCTCCATTCTTTTCAAGATTGGGCACTATAAACACTTTCTCCTCTTTAGGATAAATATTCTGATGCTTTGGTTTCATAAGGAAAACTTCTCTTTCTTCCATTTTTAGAATTGAAGTTCAACTTTCAAGTAGGATAAACATGAATTCACATAATAATCTTCTTTCTTTTCATGATTGGGCACCATAAACATAATCTACTTGCTGTGATAAATGATTTTGATGCTTTGGTTTCATAAGAAAAACTTCTTTTTCTACCATTTTTAGAATTAAAGTTCATTTTTCAATTGGAAGAAACACGAATTCACATAATAATCTCCTTTCTTTTCATGATTGGCACCATAAACACATTCTACTTGTTGTGATAAACGATTTTGACGCTTTGGTTTCAAAAGAAAAACTTGTTCTCTACCATTTTTAGAATTGAAGTTCATTTTTCAATTGGGAGAAACATGGATTCACATAATAAACTCCTTTCTTTCCATGATTAGGCATTATAAACACATTCTCCTTGTTGTGATAAATGATTTTTGATGCTTTGTTTTCATAAGAAAAACTTCACTTTCTACCATTTTAGAATCGAAGTTCATCTTTCAATTAGGATAAATATGGACTAACATAATAATCTCCTTTCTTTTCATCATTAGGCACCATAAACACATTCTTCTCGTTAGGATAAATGATATTGATTCCTTGGTTTCAAAAGAAAAACTTTTCTTTCTACCTTTTTTAGAATTGAAGTTCGTTTTTCAATTGGGATAAACATGGATTCACATAATAATCTCCTTTCCTTTCATGATTGGGCACCATAAACATATTCTCCTTGTTGGAATAAATAATTTTGATGCTTTGGTTTCATAAGAAAAACTTGCTTTTCTGCCATTTTTATAATTGAAGTACATCTTTTAATTGGGATAAAGATGGATTCACATAATAATCTCCTTTCTTTTCAAGATTGGCCACTATGAACAAATTTTCCACGTTGGGATAAATGACTTTGATGCTTTGGTTTCAAAAGAAAAACTTCTATTTCTACCATTTTTAGAATTGAAGTTCATCTTTCAATTGGGATAAACATGGATTCACATCATAATCTCTATTCTTTTCATGATTGGGTGGTGAACATGATTGTAGTGCCTATAACAAAAAAAAGGGAGATTGTTACGTGTATTCAAGTTTAACTCATTTCACAGATGAATTTTCATTATAAGGAAAATAGTGGAAAGGAAAGCTTTTCTTGCAAATCAAAAGCCTCAATATCATGCATCCCAATGTGAAGAACAAGATTGTGGTGTGAATAACAAAAGAAATAGGGATTATTATTAGCATCCAAGTTTGTCTTATTTCACGGATGAACTTTGATTATAAGGAAAATGGTGGAAAGAAAAGCTTTTCTTGCAAATCAAAAGCATTAATATCGTGTACCCCAACGAGATGAACAAGATTGCAGTGCCAATAAAAAAAATGGAGATTATTATGAGTATCCTAGTTTGTCTCATTTCATGGATTAACTTTAATTACAAGGAAAATGGTGGAAAGAAAAGCTTTTCTTGCATATCAAAAGCATCAATGTCGTGTATTCCAATTAGGTGAACAAGATTGAAGTACCAATAACAAAAGAAATGGAGATTATTATGTGTATCCAAGTTTGACTCATTTCATGGATGAACTTGATTATAAGGAAAATAATGAAAAGAAAAGCTTTTCTAGCGAAAGAAAAGCATCAATATCATGTATCCCAATGAGGTGAACATGATTGTAGTGCCGATAACCAAAAGAATGGAAATTATTATGAGTATCCAAGTTTGTGTCATTTCATGGATGAATATGGGGAAAATGGCAGAAAGAAAAGCTTTTCTTGCAAATCCAAAGTGACAATATCTGTATCCCAATATGGAGAACAAGATTGTAGTGCCAATAAGAAAAGAAGTGGAGATTATTATGAGTATTCAAGTTTGACTTATTTCATGGATAAACTTTGATTATAAGGAAAATGGTGGAAAGAAAAGCTTTTCTTGCAAATCAAAAGCATCAATAATGTGTATCCTAATGAGTTGAACATGATTGTAGCGCCTGTAACAAAAAGAATGGAGAATATTACGAGTATCCAAGTCTAACTCATTTCACAGATGAACTTTGATTATAAGGAAAATGGTGAAAAGAAAAGCTTTTCTTGCAAATCAAAAGCATCAGTATTGTGTAGCCCAATGAGGTGAACGTGATTGTGGTGCCTGCAACAAAAAGAATGGAGATTATTATGAGCATCCATGTTCAACTCATTTCACGGATGAATTTTGATTATAAGGAAAATAGAGGAAAAAAAAGCTTTTCTTGCAAATCAAAAGCATTAAGGTAGTGTATCCCAACGAGGTGAACATGATTGTAGTGCCATAACAAAAAGAATGGAGATTGTTATGAGCATCCAAGTTTAACTCATTTCACGGATGAATTTTTATTATAAGAAAAATGGTGAAAAGAAAAGCTTTTCTTCCAAATCCAAAGTGATAATATCTATATCCCAATATGGAGAACAAGATTGTAGTGCTAATAACAAAAGAAATGGAGATTATTATGAGTATCCAAGTTTGTCTTATTTCACGGATGAGCTTTGATTATAAGGAAAATGGTGGAAAGAAAAGCTTTTCCTGCAAATCAAAAGCATCAATATCATCTATCCCAATGAGGTGAACATGATTGTAGTGCTCGTAACAAAAAGAATGAAGATTATTGTGAGTACCTGTGTTTAACTCATTTCACGGATGAATTTTGATTATAAGGAGAATGGAGGAAAGAAAAGCTTTTCTTGCAAATCAAAAACATTAAGATAGTGTTCCCAATGAGGTGAACATGATTGTAGTGCCATAACAAAAAGAATGGAGATTATTACTAGAATTCAAGTTTAACACATTTCACGGATGAACTTTGATTGTAAGGAAAATGGTGAAAAGAAAAGCATTTCTTGCAAATCAAAAGTATCAATATCGTGTATCCCAATGCGGAGAACAAGATTGTAGTGCCAATAACAAAAGAAATGGAGATTAATATGAGTATCCACATTTGTCTTATTTCACAGATAAACTTTGATTATAAGGAAAATAGTGGAAAGGAAAAGC
>JBBYHO010034391.1:0-11137 GCA_038382025.1 Adansonia gregorii
GAGAAGGAATTCAAAGAAATCCATCAATTTTGATTTATGTAAAAAATAGGGGACAACATTGCACTATTTGCCCTTTTTATGTTATTCCATATTGATTCAAAAGTCCTAAGGGTCAATTAAGGTATCGTTCGAAAGATTGCTCAACAAGAATTAATGTAAATATATTCCAAAAATCCAAAAAATTGCTTTCTAAGAGGAAATAATTTTTGAAATTAAGTTTGATTCAGCACTAGCAACACATGTAGGGAAAAGGGTGCAATAAATTTTGAAAAATCATTCTAGACACATTTGGAATTTTCAAATCCCAAAAGATTCTTAAGAAAGGGAATTTCATGTAGTTTTTAGGAAACATATTCAAAAATTCTATAAAATTCATCAGAGAGTTTGAAATGACCAAACTAGAATTTTAATCATTAATTCTAAGGCTTTCAGATAACAAAGGTTCAAAAAATCATAACTCTCTTGTCCAAAATGATCCAAGGGCAAATGAGATATCTTAGAAAGATAATTTCAAGCCTTTTAAGGGAAAAATGCCAAAAAAGTGTAAAAATTCGTTTAAGGTTCAAAAAGCTTTTTTCAAGCCAATGGTATAGTGCTACTTTTGCTAAAATAAGGGAATTTTTAGTTTTTGGATTTCCTAGAGCTAGACTTAGGTTATAAACTTTCAAATATCCATGAAAAAAGAGTCAATGATAGTGGCTTCAAAAACAAATTTGCAGAATCCTAGAGTAGTTTAGGATAATGAAATAATTCGATAGCCATATCACAAGTAAGAGACACTAGACATGAGATTAAAGCATATGCAACTTGAGAGAAACTGAAAGACACATTTGTTTTTAAAAATCAAAACATTTTGCCTCTTATAACATTGAATCCAAACATTAAGAGCATGATTTTTCCCTAAGATTGGAAGACCATTGGATAAAAAATTTTAAATCCATATTAATCTCCATTTATTGTAGTTAATGTGGACTTTAGAGGTTTTGAAAAACTAGATTTTTGACTTAAGAACAAAGCATCAAGCAGGCATTTTCAATCAAGTGAAACATTTAAACATGGCATAAAAAGGTGGAAACATGCTAGAATGTCAACAAGACATCATTTTTATCAAAGAAACACGTTAAAAATGCAAGAAAATATGGATGATGCATGAACACACTAAAATTATGTTTATAGAGACATAAAACATGAAATGAACATAGAGAAAAATGTTTTCATTTAATGAACATCTGTTGGAAATTTCATGACAACATAAAGGCATGATTTTAAGCAAGAAAAACACGGATAAAGCATTAATATACCAAAATATGTTTATAGAGGCATGAAACATTGTCGGAAAAATTGGTTAGATGCATAGTACCTAAGTTGCATATCTGAAGATGTCATCCAGGAATTCCTAGATCTGTGTGAAAGCTTTAACCAATTATCCCTCTCAATTATTCTACAATTCTTGGATGGTAGAGTGCGTGAGCACTCTTTGTCTCGATCAACTCCAGGTTCACAGGACTTAATTCTCCTCAATGACCACCTTGCACGTTCAAGTTTAGAATCATGAGATATTGTGATTAGAAACCTCCAGGTATGGTGCCTAAGTCTCAAACAAAACCCTAAGCATAAGCCTCTTATTTATATCAAATAATAAGTAACCCTAATTTTAATTTTAATGAAAATAATTATATTATTAATTCCATGAAAAACACATATATGGCACCAATTCTAGCATAGGTGCCCTCTGTAATTCGGCCTAAGCCCTGGTGTCCATATTCAAAATTTTGGCCTAAATTTATTTTATGGAATTTAGCTGATTTAATCTGATATTAATTATTTCTGATTAAACTTTTAATTTTATTTAGCTTGATGATTTTCCTAACTCCAATTCTAAGTCAAAATAAATTCATAACAATTTTGTTCGAATAGAATAATTATGTACTAATTATCAAAATAAAATTAACTATAATAAAATAATTAATTTAATCACAAATTAAAATAAATAAATAAATAAATAAAATAATTTTTTAAATTTATATAGAATATTATTAATATTTAATATATAAATAAATATTTAAGCGAGACTTAATAGACATTAAATCAATTATATAAATAATTAATTTCTCATATCATTTAATTGAAATTAATTCTTATATTTGTTAGAAGATAAATATAATTAATTTAAATTACTAATTCTCCTCTAAATAAGTATTTAATCAAATTAAATATATATATTCTAAATAAATAATACCAAAAAATCATTCTCACTTATTTACTAAAGAAAATGCCCAGACTCATGAATAAGGGAATTTGATGTACCACTTCACTATATTGAGAATTTCTCATCTTCGAATATTCCAATCAATAACCAACTGTTAAAGAATTATATTGAGCTAGTGGAAGGACCAATTAGACAAATAGGCTCAAGTAATCTACGTATTAATTAGTCTATCCCAAATAATTAATCACTTAATTATTAATCTCAGAGTCATACCACTAAAGACTTAAAACTACACTCTTAATTATATACTATATTACTTAAGCTTTATAAATAGCCTTTTAGTCCAATGACCTTGTCATTTGTGTAACACTTTCATATGATATTCGTGATCAATTTAAGATTAAAAGTCTGTTTTACCTACTTGATCAATTTATCTTAAAGTTCCATTATACTCTCTATGTGAAAATAATTGTCTACCATATGTGAACAATTTATCATTTGACATATAAATAACCTAGCTTCATCTATTTTCACTATACCATATAATGCCTCTTAAAAGGATAACCTTAACACTTTATAGGAGCTATGATTCCTTATCTATAAATACAGCTCTCATCGAGTATGGGCCATATTCCCATCGAACAGGTCTAGTAGCTTGATATTTCAAGATGCTTTAGTCTTTGGGACATCAAAGCATACAAGTTACACACATGGACTCAATAACTTGCTTAAGATTAAGGTAATTACACAATGAACATAAAAAATAATTAATCCATGTAAATGGATTTATTGATGGATTAATTGCACTTTGGTCTAGTCCAATATATCTCCACCTCTAGGAAACATATTTATGTCTTTACTTATGAGTCAAACCGCTCTAGATGCCAATATAAGCCATCTTCTTAATTGGATTTAGATGACATAATAGTCTTACCATGAGTTAATTGCTCATATTAAACCTATGGACTATGGACTATCAATTTAGACTTACCTTAGAATATTGCCTTTTTGCATATAAAGTCCATTATATGCAACATTCTAATGGTATAAACATAACTAGTCAATGAGCTATATTTGCTTATATTTACTTTAACATGTAAATTAAAATTAGGAAGGAATGGCAATGATATAATGAAAACTCGAATATATATAAATAATTAGTTTAAATTAATAATATATCTTTCATCCTTAGTGCATTCTTAACAAACATGATATAAGTATAGAGGAAAAAGTCTTCATTACATGAGCATGTGTTGAAAATTTCATGACAACATAAAGATATGATTTTTAAGCATGACAAAACATAAGCTTGTGAATGTGATACCAAGAAAAATGCATACAACTTTCAAGAAGTTATCGTTGCATAAAAAAGGCCATTAACATAATATAAAACATGAAAGAAGCAATGAAAATAAAGAGATAAGTTGAGAAACATGTACCAACAAAGGAATCCTAGCTTTCCAAGAGGTTCCAATAACTTTGTTTAGCTTTTCTCTGAAAAGATGAGGTTTTTCCTAACAAAAAGGTTGCCTTCTTAACTTTTACTTATTATGATTAGCAAGAAGACAAGTAGCAAAATGGCTTGAAAATAATGTTTTAGAGGTGTTTCTTAGTGGTATGGAGATCTATGAAAATGAAAGTGTTTAAAGGCTGAAAGTGGCTACATGTATGTAGAGAGTGTAAAATTGAATTTTTTTTTTTTTAGCTAAAGCCAAAATAGTGAGGACAGATTGCATTGAGTAAGGGCAATTTGTAACTTTGGTGCATATACATCACATCAAGACAAGGAACTATGTTTAGCTACCACTTAATTACATTGGTTTGATCAGTAAAAACAGTATAGTTAGGCCACTTTATGTAGCTGAGCCATAAGAAATAATCGAAGTGCCCTTTAACAAATTAAATTAAGTTTTGAAAGGGTCATATTCCATGGCGATTTAGGCCTTAAAAATTCAATTAATCCAATCAGTTAGTCTAATATTAAGGCTTGGTATAAATTTGGATGATTTTTGGTGCCAAAATGTGGCCAAATCAAAATTTTGCATCAATGGTGAATGAGCTTAGAAATACCATGAACTAAGTAATTTTGCTTAGATGTGTCGATACATTGAATAACTCATTGATACAATAGGCATTTTTTCTAGAATGCATTGATGCATTTAAAAGCGTATTGATACTTTCACTTATATCTTAGTACATTTTGACTGAAAATCATAATTTCATTATTGTTAAGCCCTGTATCTACATTAAGCAAATACATTGACATATTGCCTTTTGTATAGATATGACTAGTGCAATTTTGAATTTTGATTATGTGGTGTCCCTATATTGTTACATAAAGGCTATGTATCAATACATTTATACAAGAATATGAACTTTACATGCTTTTGGCTTTTTGAATACCTTGCCTTAGCTAGGAATGATAAGGGACTAATTCATGCTTATTCGAATAGCTCTGATGATACAATGAATAATAGCATTCAATGCCTTAAATACTAGCCCAGATAAAATGGGGTGTCTATAGCTACCCTTTTTAGGTTCTTGTTAAGTATAAAAAATAAGGCAAAGAGTGATAGACACCATTTTATTTAAAGTGTGCTTGATGCTGCCCTATGGGCCTATGATAAAAAGACCAAAATTAATATGACACCAGGATAAGAATGATATTTTTATGAAAAATTTGATTTCTGCATGAAGGTAAAGTTTGAATTTTGGATAAGAGACCTAAACTTTAATCTTAGGCTCAACTTATCTCTAGGCTTGACTTATTGACAATTTGGATGAAAGACCTAAATTGTAATCCTAGGCTTGACTTATTCCTACACTTGACTTAAAAAATGATAAAGGTTTTGACAAAAAAGCCAATGAGCTGGCTTATGGCAAACCAGTAATGTTGGACTTTAAAGGTTTTTAACAAAATTTTTGACAAAATTGCCAATAAGAAGGCTTATGACTAACCAATGACATTAGACTTTAAAGGTTCTTAACAAAAGTTCTTGACAAAAGTTCTTGACAAATGTTCTTGACAAAGGTTCTTGACAAGAATGCCAACAAACTAACTCATGACTAATTAGCAACATTAAACTTTAAAGGTTCATAACGAAAGTTATAACAAAGGTTATTGAGACAAAGATGCCAATGAGTCGATAATTACTAACCAATAACACTGGACTTGAATGGTTCTTGACAAAGTTTTTAACAAAGGTTCTTGACAAAAATGCCAATGAGCCAACTCATGACTAACCAGCAACATTAGACTTTAAAGGTTCTTCATAAAAGTTCTTGACAAAAATGCCAATAAGCCGGCTAATGACTAAGCTATAACTTGAACCTTAAAGTTCATGACAAAAGTTCTTGACTGAGGTTCTAGGAAAAAGTTCTTGAAATATGATAATTAACTAAGCATACCTATCGACGTCCTTGGGATTAACTTTTTTGCCATAAGCCAATTAGCTACAGCTATCCTGCCAGCATCACTAGGCTTGACTTTTGACAATGACCAACTTTACCAAAGCATATTTGCCAGCAATGTTCAGCTTGACTTTCTTGACATGGGCTTAGACGGATTTAGCCTGCTAACACTATTGGGTTTGACCTTTTGACATAAGCCTATTAGCCAAATCTAGGCTACTAGTATCATTAGGTTTGATTTTGTAACATGGGCTAATTAGGTAAATCTAGCCTCCTGGTATCACTAGGCTTGACTTTCTTGATATGGGCTAATTAACCGGATCTAGCCTAACGACATCACTAAGCTTGACTTTTGACAAAGCCAACTTTATTGGAACACATCCATTAAGAGAGAGGGTTCTTACATGAATGGTCTTCTAGTTTATGGGTTTTCGATGTCACGGTTTCTTACAAAGAGCTCTTTGAAGATTTGAGAGATTTTGTTTAATGCTATGATGATAAAATGATGTTATGTAATGAATGCATGATGATACATAACAATGCAAGTGCAACTTTCTTGATGATATTATACATGATCATGACATAAAGTCTAATCCAAGCATAGATATTACAAGTCATCTTTTTGACTGACAGTTTTATCTACTGTTTCCTTAATTCTAAAAATTACGGTATTGACTTTGGACTTGGCTAGCTTTATAATTATGATCTTTTTAGATAGTTTCATGTTCGGATGGTCACTTTCTTGACTTGGGATATCCATTGGACTTTCTTGATAGTTGGATGATTTTTGACTCTTGGCTTAGGATTTTTAATGATTTCTTTAGACAGGTTGGTTGGTTTTTTTTATAGTTTAAAAATAAAGTGATCTTTGTCTTAGTTTTTTATGTATCATAGTTGGGTTGGTTAGTGTCTAATTCTCGACAATGTTCTTGACTGAATTGGATGGGTTATATTAACAGTTTTTCATGATTACTAACTCTTAAGAGTTAAGAATGGTTTGAAATGTGTTCATGACTAATATCTGTTGAGTGAGAGTAATTCATGGTTTCATAATCATGGTGTGAACAAAGTATTTTTTTGTTCTTTTCATTTTTTTCGAAGTAATATTAAGAGATCATAATATGTTATTTGATTATCAAATATTATAAACAAGTGATAAACATAATCCAACATAGATGTGAAAGAATCAAGATTGTATTTAATTCATGAAAAGAATAATAATGCAATTCCATATAGATTTAATGAAAGGTACAAAATAGAAAAGATAATCTCTTGGGCTGTTAATGCCCTTGATATTTATGACATGAATACTTCATCTAATGCATATAGAGATCTTTCTTAAAAGATTAACTTGTCTGATGTTGGTCAACCTTTTGAAGACCTTAAGATTGCCCTATGTCATCTTATAGTTGCCTCAAACCTTGGTAATTTGCTTTCTTATTCCTTCAGACTTGGATTAGGTTTAGATGAAGTTTGACTTTGATTTGACTAAACTTTGACCTGATTTGACTAAGGTTTTGACTTTGTTTAGTCAAGATAATATTGAGCTTGACTTGATATGGCTAGGGCTGGGCAAAACTTGACTAAGGTTTTTTTTATAGATATTTGGGTAAAATCTGATTTAGTTAAGGTTTGTGTTAGGTCAAGGCTAAGTTTTTTAAGCCACCTTTTCAGGTTTTCAACTCAAGTTGGGTAGGTTGCTTGGCCTTTTTTTTTTAGGTTTTTATCTAAGACCTTTTTTTACAGAAGATACCCTTTCGAGTTTTCATCTTTTAACCATAATACTTCTTGGCATCATATAAGTTAATTAGATTGGGCAAGATGCTACCATCCATTTCTATTAGAATCTAAGCAATCAAAGCTTCCTAGAGAAAGCCTATTTTATGACATATGGTCATTCCCAATTTTGGCCCATGTACGTTAAGCATCCTTATGAATTGGGAGGATTTTCTTGAGCATCAATTCTTTGTGAAAGTGGTAAGGGTGAAACTTTTTTCATGGGCCCTAACATTGCATTTTTGATACATTTGCCTATAACATATGGTTTTTATCCATTTTGTTGATAACTTTCAACTAGTTCTATTTATTCTTAACCCATTTAGCTTCTTTGAGCTCAGCTTTATCAAGACTTTTAGATAACGGATCTCAATTTTGATAGGTAGAAGAACTTTCATCCTATAGACCAGAGGGAATGGTGTAATGCCTATAGATGTTTGAATTAAGTTTGATATGCATGAAGTGCAAAGGGTAGCTTTCCAGGTAATGTTTGCAAGTTTTATTCTTCATGGCAGCTTTGATTACCCCATTTATCTTCAAACAATATGACACCGAGTTAAAGTGCTAGATTTTGAATTAAAAAACACACTGCTTGCATTATATTATTTTTTAAGATACAAGCATTATTTATCTATTTGGGAGGCCTATATCGATAAATGATGTCTTATTTTAGAAATTTGCACATAACTGACTTGGTAACATTTGCGTATGAGGTCATCTCTATCCACCTGATGAAATAGTCAATTACAATAAGAGTGGATCAATATCCATTGAAACCCTTAGGGCTGAAAGACCCTATCATATCATACCCTATATAGGAAAGAGTCATAAGGTTGTCATGACATTAAGCGATTGATCTTGTTCTCATATATTTAACATTTATGACATTCTTAGACATGGTTAATATAGTACCTTTCAAAAGTTAACTAGTAGTAGCCTGATCTCATGACTTGTTTTGCTATCTAGTGTCTATTTGCATGTATGCCACAGATCCCTTTATCAACTTCTTTTAAGATCCTTTTGGCTTTAGAAGCACCAATACATTTGAGTAATACTTAATATAAACCTTTTTTGGATAGGATTCCCTCGTCTAGTAAAAAACATATAGCCATTCTTTTAATAATCCTTTTATCTTTTTTATGGCATGTTAAGGGTTTTACCGATCCTGAATGTCATGAAAGATACCATGGTGCCATGGTAAGCTATTTCTTTCTTTTTTGATATTTTGATAGTTTGTCAAAGTCATATAGATATTCACATGAATAGGAAAGACATCTGATTCTTGATTAACTTTTAACATTAATGACAAGATGGCTAAAGCATTGGTCATTTGGTTCTCTTCTTGAGATAAGTGTTGGCAATTACCATTTTAGAACTCTCTTCTGTGTTTCATGACTAGTTTCCCATAATGAAACAATTTGGCATCATGAACTTGCCATTCCTCTTTCAGTTGGTAGATAACTAAGGTTAAATTCGTGAAAACCTATAAAGTCTTGACATTTCTATCAATAGCTACTTGAAGTCCCATACACAGCCTTTGTATTCCATTATGTTATTGGTATAGGCAAAGTTTAGTTTGGCTAAAAAAGTATGGTGACTCATTTCAAGTGAGATCAATATTACCTTGATTTCATGCCTCTCAACATTTTATTCTCCATGAAAGTACATTTTCTAGGACAAGTCATGATTAGAAGTCTCTTCCTCTTCAGCTATGCATATTAGATCTTCATCAGGGAATTTGAAGTTTAATGGTTCATACTCACCCATTACTTGGCTTGCCAAGAAATTAGCTATTGTACTACCATTATGGCTTTTTTATTAACATAGATAATAGCATATTAAGAGAATAGAACTTGCCATTTGGTTAATTTTTCTAACAGAGCAGCGACTTGACATAGGTATATGATGGGATCTAGTCTTTTGATTAGCCACATAGTATTGTATAACTCATATTATTTGAGTCTCAAAGCAGTTCAAGCCAGAGCATAACCAAACTTTTCAACTATGGAATAGTTATTATCACAGTGCATGAACTTTTTGCTCTAGTAGTAGATACCTTGCTCTTCCTTACCCAATTCATCATGTTACCTAAGTATACAACCCATAGACTTGTTAAAGACTGCTAGGTAGAGAATCAAAAGTTGATTGGGAACTAATGGTCCTAGTATTAGCAAGTTTGACATGCAGCGTTTGACTTGTCAAAGGCTTTTTGACATTCTTAGTTGCATTTTGTAAAATTCTATTTATGAAAAAGTAAAAATAGTGGATCACATTTATCGGTGAATTAGGAGATGAATCTAGAAATGTAATTTAGTTTTCTTAGGAAACTTCTCACCTTCTTTTAGGTCTAAGGTGATGAGAAGTATTAATGGCCCTAATCTTATCTAGGTCAACTTTAATCCCCTTTTTATTGATAATAATGCTTAGTTGTTTTCTAAAGGTGACACAGGTGGTACATTTGGCAGAATTTAGCTTTAGCTAAAATTTGCTTAGCCATTCAAAAAGCTTTTGAAGGTTGAGAACGTACTCATTTTCTCTTATTGATTTGAAAATCATATCATCATGTAGACGTCAATCTCCATGTGTATTAGGTCATGGAATAATGTAACCTTGGATCTTTGGTAGGTTGCCTTGCCGTTCTTAAGTCTAAAAAGCATGACCTTATAACAAAATATGCCTCATATGGTCATAAAAGTGTTTTTCTCCATGTCTTCGGGTGCTATTTTGATCTAAATATAACCTAGGAATCTGTCCATGAAGGAAAACAAAGAGTTCTTAGATATTTTATTGACAAAAGTGTCAATATAGGGCAATAAGAAATTATCTTTCAAACTTAACTGATTTAGATCCAAATAATCCATGCACATTTGTACTTTTCCATCTTTCTTAGGGTAATAAAAAGCCAAGATATTTGGCTACCTCGAGAAATCCTACCTTAAATGTTTCTTGACTTTTCTTTGATTTAAAGAGCATTTTTGACTTAGTTCTCCTGAGTTTTTGCTAGATTGGTTTACATTCAAGTTTCAGGGGAAGTTTTTGGACCATAATGTCAATGTATAGTCCAGACATATCTAATATGACCAGGAAAATACATCTTGGTACTTTTAGAGCAGGCTAATTAGTTTTATTTTAGTAAAGGGTTTTATAGAGGTTTTAATTTTGTTCTCTTTTTTATCTTTTTTTATCCCCAAATTTATGACTTTAGTGGTTTCTTATGGGGCAAAATATGTTTCTCTTTATGTTTGATTATTCTTAATACATCTAATGGCAAAATCTTTCCTTGAAATCTTTGTCAAAGTCAATTTCACTAGTGCATATTGACTACTCAAAATCGATCCCAAAAAGATTAGTAAAATTATCCAAGTCACTTTTATCAAAGTACCTAAAAGGGTTAAAAAGAACAATATAGATAAAAATACATAGACAAAAGGCTTGAATAAAAAGGAAAAACAAAATAGGCATATAAAATGAAATACATCATGCTAAGTGATTTTTATTGAGAATACTTGACAAAAAATGCTTGTACCTTGGATTCCTACAAGTTCTAGGGTAGAAGCAAGTGGGTTTTAGTTCTTTACAATTGCATAAAAAAACTTAACAAGTGCAAGGGTTTTTGACATAGCCACATTGTCAGAAGCTAGTTTTAGTGACTTAGAAAGATCTCATTGTTTAGCTTTAATGGTCCTAATTGATCAATAATGGTGTTAACATAGAAGTTGTTAGATGCTCAATTCAGAATGA
>JBBYHO010034424.1:0-11129 GCA_038382025.1 Adansonia gregorii
CATCAAAAGAAAAAGTAGATTAGTGGCATAAAAAATAAACGAGAAAAATGAACAAAGGAATGGAAATGAAAATGAATTACAGAAGTTACCCCAATAATAAGCATTACGATGCCTAGAGGCAGACATGATAGTTGTAAATATTATGACAAACTAAGTAAAACATGAACAATACAATAATGTGTCTGGGTTAAAAATCATCCTTGTTGAGGTGATATGGTACCTCATGAGGACACAACTAACCGCTAAGCAGTAATGTTCGTTCATCACCATTTATGGCAGGTATACAATAAGCTGTTGTTCAAACAACATAATGGCTTATTCAAGTTGAATATGACTTTTTTTGGGGGCAATATGGGGCTTTATGAGTAATGATATTCAGTTGTCATCACTTACTTATCTATGAGGGTTAGCCATCGATTGGACAGCATAACGACATGCCCTACTGAAGAAATGAGACGTGAGGTGTCTTGTCAGGCATGAAATGATAAACATGGGCGACAAAATGATAAACATGGGTGACAATGTTTGTTCATCATTTCTTACGTAACTAAAATACATAAAAGTAAAGGTAAAAAGTGTTTCCCTGAGTAGTCCTATTCTTTAGGTTATTCTAGCACCATTCCAGTATGGTTTGATGTAGTTTGGCTTATGTGGTTCATTATATGAGGTTTGAGTTAAGATCTAAACCGGTATTCAAATTGCTAATCCGTCCACTAAGAACAGCAAAAGCATCCTAATCCTAGACTTATCATAGACTTGGCGAAATGGGTTCAATCCAGTACTTGTCATCACTTACTTATCTACGAGGGTTAGCCATTGATTAGATAGCATAACGACATGCCCTGCTGAAGAAATAAGACGTGAGGTGTCTTGTCAGGCATGAAATGATAAACATGGGTGACAATGTTTGTTTATCATTTCTTACATAACTAAAATACATAAAAGTAAAGGTAAAGAGTGTTTCGCTGAGTATTCCTATTCTCTAGGTTATTCTAGCTCTATTCCAGTATGGTTTGACATAGTTTAGCTTGTGTGGTTCATTATATGAGATTTGAGTTAAAATCTAAACTAGTATTCAAATTGCTAATCCGTCCACTAAAAACAGCAAAGGCATCCTAATCCTAGACTTATCATAGACTTGGCGAAATGGGTTCAATCAAGTGGATGTATTTCCTTGTGCAAATATGGAGTGTTACTGATTAAAGACATAGGTAATTTACAGTCCAAAACTTCTAGCTATGCTTATAAGGAGGATCACTCATAAATATGGATAGCTCATTTCCTCCTAGTATTTAGGACCCTAGTCCCACCATGTAGTTTGATAAGAATCTAATGTAAATACACATGCACAGTATGTGTGAAGGAAATAATCAAACCTTTGTTTACCCTCTTGTTATCATACTTATCAAATTGGTCTTTATTTAAGAGCAAGGTAGTCCTTGATGATTACAAGACAAAATCATGAAAGGTAAATATTATTAGACAAAAATGAAAAAGGACTATAGTTAAATAATGACTGAAATCGAAAAAACTAAAAACCAAGTAAAACATAGCTAATTGTAAGCCTAACTCCCTAATTTGTTCATAGTGGAGTTGCCAAGCTGTCTCAATGAGCCCTATGAAAAATCCTCATGAAGTAGGACATGCAGGGGACTTGCAATATATTATATGGAAAATAATAAAATTCCTGATGTAGAAGTGTCCACTCACTAGGACTCTTCTTTTTGTAACACAAAAAGGGGATCTTTGAATGAATCGCTTATCTAACCAGTCTTGGATGGCTAACATGGAGTGGCCAACGCTTGGAGTCACCACCGATCACTTAGGCTAGGCATAATCATTTTCCTACTAAAACTGACATACCAAGTTATGAAACTGAAAATGATTCCTTGGTCTACATGTTTTAAATATCTATCTATTGGGTTTAGGAGTTGGTTACTCACAAGAAAGTACTAACATCCTCATGATGCCTAAAATCAGTACCTTCTAGCTATGTCTTACATTGGTTTAGGTTTTCTTAGTTTTAACTTGTCATTATTTTGACATAATCCTCCTTTAATGCATGAATTCTCTATAAAAGTAAACCTAGTGTTGCCATATGACTGCCTTTAAAACTTTGGATTATCTGAAGGGCATAGCGTGCTCGACCTAAAAATAAATGATGGTTGGTCACGGTCGAGCCTTTGAGTTATTCCTAGATCGAGATTTGGATTAGGCACAGTAACATGAAGGGAGAAACCATTAGACAAATGCTCATCTAACTAGTCTCGGATGGTCACTAAAAAGTGGTCATAAACTTGGAATCGCCATCTATGATTTAGGGCTAGACAGGATCAGATGCCTATTGAAACTAATATCCCAAGTTATGAACCTCAAAACATTAATCTCAAAGTCTACAAAGTCCAAAGATTCGTTGGTTGGGTTCTGGAGTTGGTTACACGTGGGGAAGGATTATCAACCACATGACACCCGAAATTGGTACCTACTAACTATATCTCGCTTCGATCTTGGTTAAATCAGTTTCATTTAGTCATTATTTAGATGCAAGTCCCTTTAATGCATGACGTTTTGTAAATTGTAGATATGTTTTTTTTAAAGAAATTAGACCACCTATGCACCTCGGAGGTATGAGGAACATAAGGAGTTTTTATGAAAATAATGTCCAGATTAAGTTTTGAAAATTTTGAGGTTCTATATTAGGCACTTGAGGGATACTGACATGAAACATCGCCTTGTAAATTTTATTGGAAAATGAATTTTAAATATGAATGCATGATAATCACTACAAAAAGAAAATGGATTAGTAAGATGACAAAGAATATAATAATATCATAAACAAAAGGGCGTAAAAAGAAGGACAATCAGAATATGTCTCATAGTTATCTTCAATCATTCATGAATAGCTGGGATGACAATTTAGAGAGGGGTTTGAATTCGATGGTAATTTATGAGACAAAAAAGATTTTAATCGAAAGAATCCTTAGTATCCAGAAAAAAAAAATTTAAATTTTTTAAAAAAAATGGAGTTGGAGTATCCCCTCGCAGAGGTGGGTTTGGAGTATCCTTGAAGACAAAGATAGGAAAATATTTAGGAATAAAGAGAAAATATGATTTTTTAGTGAAAAATAAGGTTAGAGTATCCTATTGGAATAATAGGGTTGAAGCATCCCCAAAGATGAAATTTTTTTATGGTTTTAGATAAAGATTAAGAATCCTAAAAGTGTAATTGAAAAGAAAAGTTAAGTTTTGAGTTAAAAACGGGGTTGGAGTATCCCCTTAGAGCAATGGAGTTAGAGTATCTCCACCAACGAAAATTTTAATATAAAAAAGAAAGATATTTAGTATGAATTTTTTTCTTTGTATTTTAGCCTTGATTCGCGTCTAAAGGGCTTATGTTGTGGGGGAACCAATTGGATGCGTTTCAAGACTTCGAATGTTTTGATAAAAGGATATTTAAAAATTAAGTTAAAAATAACGGACAATATCATGTCACCTCCATTCCCAAATTTATTTCAGATTCATTCGAAGGCTTTAGGTGGTGAATAAGGTGCCATTGAAAAGACGACTCGATAATGTTTAATGTAAAAATATTCCAAAAATCCTAGAAAATCATTTTCTAAGTAAAATTAATTTTTGAAGTTAATTGTGTCTTGACAATGGTGGCATATGTAAAGGAAAAGGCATATCAAACTTTGAAAAATTTTATTGGGCTCATCCGAGATTGTTAAATTATGAATAGTACCATTTTTAAAAGGGAATTTTGTAAAACTTTTATGAAAAATGTTTAAAGATTTTAGAAAAATCGTTTGATGGGCCAGAATGGCCCAAGCAGAATATCGCATGCTAGTTTTAGCAGTCTTGCATAGAAAAGTTAAAAAAATCATAACCCCCTCATTCGAGATGATCTAAGGGCAAACAAGACACCATTCGAAAGGTATTTTGATAACCTTTAAGTGAAAAAAATCAAAATATTATAGGAAAATCATTTATAGTTCAAAAATAATTTTTAAAATTTGGACTACAGTGTTACTAGAGGAAAATAGGGTGCTATTCTATATTTTTAGGTTTCTTTTCTTAGAGAAGCTCAGGTCTAGGAAGTCCAAACATCTGAAAGTAAAATAGGTGTCACAAGTTATTCCACAATCTTAGAGTAGTTTGGGACGATGAAACAACTCGTTAACTATGTCACTAAAGGGGATATTAGACTTCTATTTATGACTTTTAGCTTTTGATGTAAAGATGAGGGTATTGACCTAGCTAAATGTAGCCACAGCCTCCCAAGCAAGCAATTGTAGGATGGGGTGATGTCCATTACCTGAAAATCAATCTCGTAAATGCATAAGCCCATTTAAAGTGGAATAGTGATGTTTGCAATGACTCCATGATAAGTTCTATCGAATGCGCGCACCGCTATATGGCAACATTTGATGTGGGAAGCATCAAGAAGAAACCTGTTTAAGATAGTTAAAGGCATGACATTGAGGGAAAAAGCATTGTCTATGAGAACTTTTGTTAAGACGTGACATTTACAATAGGTAGCAATATGTACGACTTTATAGCTATCCCGACCATTAGGAGGGATCTCATCATTAATGAATAAGATATAGTTATCAGCAATGATATTGTTCACTAAGTGATCCAATTTGCTTACTGAAATATCGGGTGGCACATACACCTCATTCAATATTTCAACAGTGCATTTAATGAACTTTTGAGTTAAAGAGTAAACATAGTATAGAGATCTTAGCCAGTTGTTTGCCTAACTGATCGACAATGCTATATTCGCTGCGCTAGATAAATTTTAAAAACTCTATGGCCTCTTTCTCATCTACTGCATCTTTGATCTTCTCGAATTTTAAGTCTTTGGTCTGGACCTGAGGGGCGTTGAAAATCAAAGTGACATCGATCTTCTAATTCTCTTGAGTAGGAGAACTATAACATCTACCGTTGCAAATTAAATGGCTAACTTCTGATGAGTCGACAACAGCGGTTGATTGAGTAGGCTTATCGATCATCATGACTGCCCTATCATATTTCGAAGGTATAGCTTTGTCGCTCTTATATCGGAATGGTGTAGGAGTCTCTATGAACAGCTTCGACATCAACGCCTTAAAAGTTAATTGTCCATAGAGGATAAGGGGTCATCTTCTCCCATACGATGGTTGTGTCATATCTTGCCCAACCATATTCATTGATTCGATAGGAGTTGCTTTCTTGTTATCATAGAATTCAATGCTGCCTTCATCTGTCACTTTCTAGACCATCACCATTCTTTGCATATTTGAAGAGTATGCTTATAAATAGTATGGAAGTCACAAATATCATGCAGTTCTTCTTTTGATCTTTTAACTGCATTAAGCACTTCTGAATGAATTAATATTTACCAAACTAGACTCATTGATATCTTGACTTTTTCTATGTTATTTTTAACCTTATAATCATCCTTAACACCAATCATGTTTACTACTGGCTTAGCATGGTTTGGTAGGGGATTCGCAATGACATTCAACCCTTGGTTCATCCTAAATTATAGAACCTTAGGATCAATAAGGCTTTGTACCCTTTGTTTGAAAGAAATGCAATTCTCAGTTTCATGCTCTATTACCCCGGCATGATAATCGTAATGGGCATTAAGGTTATACCACTGAAGTATGAAGGTTTTTTCTTTGGGACATAAACGGGAGCAACTAGATGCCCATAGAACAAAGCTTGATAAAGCTCTTTGTAAGTCATGGGGATAAGGTCAAACTATTGTCTTCACTGGTTTGCACCCAAATTATTTGGTGCATTGTTGACGGGATTGTTGACATTTTGGTTGGCTTGTGGTTGATTGTTTTGTGGTTGATTCATTTGGACATTAAAGGATGGGTTGTAGGTTGTGGCATAAACTGATTGAAAAGGTATCATAATAGGGCTAGAGTAGGGCGCACTTGGGTTGTAAGGATTGGGCACTTGACACTGGCTCGGTTTGGATAAGTTGGCACAGCAACAGATCTCTTGCTCGATCCAGATGACTCACCCACAAACATCCTGCTACTCTTAATTGCTACATCAATTATCTGTGAACTTTTTAGTGGCATTTTTTACCCTTTTTTCATAATACAGAGCATGCAGGGTGTTGATGAATGTCATGGTCATCTCCTTCTCAGTTAAAGGGGGTTAGACCAAAGCTACTTCTTCCTTTCATTTTTGAGCATATTTTTTTGAAACTTTTGGTTGGCTCTTTCTCTACGTTCATAAAAAAGAAACGGTCAGGCGCCCAATCTGACACATGCTGGTACTAGTTCAAGAAGGCCCTGGTCAGATTAGTCTATGACTGAATTTTGACATTATCAAGCTTTATGTACCATCAAGCGGCTATCCTAGTTAGACTGTGCTGAAAACAGTGGATAAGGAGTTTCTCATATTTCTCATACCCTGCCATCATTTTGAGGTACATCTAAATATGCATAGAAGGGTCAATAGTTCCATTAAACTTTTCAAAATCTGGCACGTTAAACTTTAGTGGAATGATAAGATTGGACACTAAAGATAAAGATTCAGCATCAATGGCTCTGAATTTGTCACTACCTTCAATAGCACTAAAGCATTTCTCTAAAACCTAAAACTTGCTCATATCATCAATAGACATTGTAAATTTTTAGGCATTCATCCTCTCTTGCTCATGGTCAAGTGTTATGGGATCAGTCAGAGAAATTCTCGTATTTGCCTTTTAAAATCCAAGGATGAATTGATTTGCTGCCTTAGGGTTCAAGTGGATTATCGGTGGTATCGACAAGGCTGGCATTGTGTTAGGTTGATGCTCTTGGTGAGTCTCTTCCTGAGTAGCTTCAGTACTACTAGTGGGGTGATTTATAGCCAATTCTTTTCCTATATCGATGGTACTGGCTTGTCCTTTTTTCTTAGCAGAGGCTGCCATTAACACCATGAATTTTATGATCTGGGCTAGCTTTTTGTCTTATCGATGGAGCATTTGTTCTTAAGATTCCTTTTATATTAACTCAAGACATTTAATACGTGCTTAACAATTATTTTTCATGATCCTTTTACGATGGTGTGTACTGTAACAATGTGAAATAATCGATTTTGTGTCCCTTGCTCGACCTTAGAATCCCTTGCATTTTTATGAATATTCTTATATTAGACTCTTATGATGTGTGTTTATTGATGATTGCTCACGATTGAATGATGGGATGACGTTATGCATCAAATCTAACAATGAATGATTATTGATATGAAAAAAGTAGCAAAAGAATTAAGCTAATTATGCAAATGTGAGAGACAATTGGCTTGCAAGCCAACTTCAATAATAGTATCTTTCATCGAGCAAGAAACAAAGTTTGATCACATAGATTTGCATTCGAAGGTGTCTAACATGATTGCATCATTTAGTCACATGTTCGAAGAACTTCAACCACTTTTGTTCATGATCTCTAGTAGGTATTATATCTTGCCTTAAAGGCTGGGCTACTTCGATTATGTCCATTGCATGTCTTTATGACCTATCTAGCTCTCTTTATGTGTCTTTAAGGCTTGACTATGTTTAAAGTCCTCAAACTTATCTTTGAATTTTTTATCCTTAAACCATGCTTTGATATCTTCAAATAAATGAAGAATGAAAGTGAGCTGTTGTTTCATTACAGACAACCCTTGCTAAACACTAAACCCATAGCTAGTGGTCCCATGACAATGATTATGATGCATGCAACAATCAGAAAAAAGAAAAAAAATAAAAGAAAATAGGTCATAACAATATAAAATGCTCTAACAATAAAAGTTACAATTCCTAAGCGTAAACAAGACAATTATGATAGCAAACGGACAGCACAATGGTGTGTTTGTGTTAAAAAAATTACATGTAACGGGATAACATGATACCTCACAGGGATAAAACTAAGTGACCAAGCGATGACGTTCATTTGTCACCATTGTTAAGTTGTTCCTTGGATAGCTTGACAGTTTGTTTGGGTTAGATATAACTTGTTTAAGATGACATGGGGTATTACATGTGATAACATTAGCTTGTTATCACCCGCTTATTAAAGAAAGTTAGCCATAGAGTGTAACAACATGCCCTAAGAAATGATCATGAAAAATATAAATGTGGGTGACAATGTTCATTCATCATCGCCTACATAATCATAGTATATAAGAGTAAAGGTAAGAAGTGTTTTCGCCAGTGGCCTTATTCTTCGAGTTATTCTAGTAGCTATCCGGTATGGTTTAACATGGTTTAGTTCATAGAGTTCACTCTATAGGTTTGAGTTGACATCTAAATTGGTATCAAATTATTCTTTTGTCCGGTAAGGACAGCCGAGGCAATTCAATCCTAGGCCCATCATAGGTTTGGCAGAACGGGTTCAATCCAGTGGATGTGTTTCCCTATGCAAATATGGAGGGGCGCTCATGAGAGACATAGGTAATTTGCACCCCAAAAGGTCTTGCTATGCCTATGTGGATGTTTACTCACGGAAACGGATAGCTCACTTCCTCCTAATAATTAGGATACTAGCCTCACTATGGAATTTGGTGGGAATCTAATGCAAATGCAAGTGCAGAGTGTGTGTTAAGGAAATAATCAAACCTTTTGTTTAACCCTGTAATACCATATTTATTAAATCTATATTTATTCAGGAATGAGGTAATCCTGACTAATCTCATGGCAAAAATCATGACAAATAAAAGATTAATAGACAAAAATGGAGGAGGATTATTATTAAATAATGACTGAAACTAAAGAAATTGAGACCTAAGAAGGACACGGCTAGTCATAGGCTTAACTCTCTAAATTTCTCCCCAGTGGAGTCACCAAGCTGTCGGCACCGTGCCTTCCGTGAAGGAAGCGCACGTGACTTAAGATTGTTTCTCAGCAAGGAAAAGTCTTCTCGATCAAGACTCTTTCTCTCTTTTTTTTTTTTGACATGATAGTAGGGAGAAAATATGGATTTTAGACTCTTGACCCTGAAAGAAGACCGTCGGACGAATTGCTTGCCTAACTAGCCTTGGGTGGCCACTATAAAGTGGCTAACAATTAGAGTCACCACCAATCATTTAGGCTACATATAATTGGATGTCTATCGAATTTGATATTTTGAGTTATGAAACTCGAGACATTGGTTTCTCGATCTACGTGGCCCAAAGATTCGATGGTTAGGTTCGGGAGTTGGTTACGCATAAAGAGGCACGAACCTCATCACGACACCCTAAATCGATACCTTTCTAGCCATGTCCCATCTTGGTTTTGGTTTTTTCAGTTTTAACTTGTCATTATTTAATATAATCCCCTTTTTAATGCATGAATTTTGTATAAAAAAGTAAACTTGAGTTTTAAAGAAAATTTGAATCTCATGTGTGCCTCGGAGTGGTAAAGAACATAGATTGTGATTAAAAATGGGCTTTGAGTTTTTTTTTTAAATATTAGATATTTTGGGTCAAGCACTGGAGATATACCGACATGAAACATTGCCTTTTATGATTTTTTTCTAAAACAATTTTGAAAATATGAATGCAAGTTGAACAACACAAGGGAAAAGTGTTAGTAAGATAGAAAATAATATCACATAAAAATAAATTAGACAAAAGAGGGGAAAGATGAAAGGATGATAGAAATGTATCTTGTTATTGTCATTGATTATCTTGAAATAATCGAGCCGACAATTTTTGAGACGCATTGAGATCCATAGACTAATCGAAGCATAAAAATAGGTTTAAACATTAAAAATTCGAAGGAAATTCCAGGAGAGAAAATTTGATTTTTTGATGATTTTAAGAAAAATGAGATTGACAAATTTAAATTGATGAATTTTGACTATTTTTTGATAATTTTTTGAAAAAGAATGGGGTTAGGGTATCTCTATAAATGAAGACTTTGATAAGTTTTGAAATTTCAATGAGGTTTGGAAAAGCAGGTTTAAAGTATCCCTTCGGAGGACGGGGTTGGGGTATCCCCAATGGAAACTTCAATGATTTTAGAGAAACGAGCTAAAAGGATTTGTCTTGACAAAGGTTGGTGATTTCTTGACATAATGACAATTTCTTTTGACAAATTCTTGACAAAATAGGTGATTTTAATTAAAAAGAATTAATCAAAATAAGGATGATAAAGCTTAAAAAATATTTATGCCTTGATTAAGTCTATGGGAATCAATGCATGTTCCTTTCGACTAGATGGATTGATCGGGATCACATGGAGACATTTGAATGCATTGGAATGGGCGTTCGGAGGAATCAACTAATCTTAAACAATGCTGAAAACAGGGGATAGCATCGCTCTGTTCCCATTTTCAATTTTATTTTGGACAAATCTGAAGGTTCCAAGGTTCGTGTCAGGTACCTTTGGAAAGTTAACTTGATAAGAATCAATATAAAATCATTCCAAAAATCCTAGAAAATTGCCTCCTAATTGGAAATATTTTTCACATTAGGGACTGGTTCAACACTGGCAGCATATGCAAGGGAAGTGGGGCAACTAACTTTGAAAAATCATTCTAGACTCATACAAAATCATTAAATCACAAAAGATACCTTTATGGAAAGGGAATTTCACAAACATTTTGTGAAAAGTATTTGAAAAATCCAAAGAATCATCTGGTTGGCCGAATCGGCCCAAACAGAATGTCAATCACTGATTCTAGAGGTTTTAGACAACAAAACATAAACAAATCATAACTCTTTTATTCAGAATGATCCGAGGGAAAACAAGACATCATTAGAAAGGTGGTTCGATGCCCTTATAGGAAAATATGTAAAAAAATTTGTGAAAATTTGTTTATGGTTCGAAAATAAATTTTCATGTCATGAATACAGTGCTCCCAGCATAAAATAGGAGGAATTTTTTATTTTCCCTACTTATTGGGACTAAATTCGAGCCATGGACATCCGAATATCCGTGGTAGAAAACAATGAGTGACTTGGGCTTCATGAGCTCATCTACACAATCCTGGAGTAGTTCAAGACAATGAAACAGCCCATTAACCATCCGACAAACACAAGGATTCTAAGCAAAGATCAAGTCATGAACTAATTTTGACACTAAAAAAGACATTATATTTTAAAAAAAGAATATTTTGCTTCTTTTAACCTTGAATCCCAACATAAATAGCTTAATATTACCCCAAGATTAAAGTGTC
>JBBYHO010034435.1:0-11128 GCA_038382025.1 Adansonia gregorii
CCATCATACTCAAATCCCGCCCATCTGGAGTTCTCCGCAAGCAAGTAAAAGCGAGAGCTTCGAGAAAGTTTGGGAGCGACAATCCAAAGCTACCTATCCTCGACAGCATTCTTGAGCTTCAGTCTTCCCAAATCGAGAGAAGGCCAAATCTTGTTTTGTTTTTGAAGGACAAGAAACAGTTTATCAAGAAGCGGCAGGATTACAAATTCTTTAGTCTTGTCTTCTTCTCTGTATCCTATTTCCCCAATTTTTTTACTTTGTTCAATGCTGTTTTGGATTTTTTTTTTTTTTTTTTTTTGCAGCTAAATTTTCACGAAACATGGGTACTGCTCGACTAGTAGCCTGGTTGGAAAACCGGAATGTAGATGACAGCCAGACGAGTAGCCCTGCATGCTCGCACATGTTCGGTCAAGGAGCTACGCATATCAGATGATGTATTCATGCCACCTTATTTTAACTGTTTGCCATTAAGACACCTTGTCCACATGTTCTACTGCGCTTTACTTGGCATCACCCAAGAATGCATCTTGAAACTTTGCATATAAAGGCCTAACACTTGCACACAAAAATCAAGATTCTACAAATCTCGTGTATATTCAAGAAACCAATCTCATGCATACTCAAGAAACCATACACCATAGGTCTACGCACTGCATACTTTTTCTTAATGCATGCGCCAAATTATTATTTTTTTTAATCTTCATGCGCTCATCACCATGCACACCCTATTTCTTGTTTTTTTTAGATAAATAAATAATTTTTTTTTAATTCTCTATTTATTATGATGGTTTTTTTTTTAGAATCATCATGGTATATTTCAAGAATCACAAAAAAAATTTGTCAAGTTTTCCAAGGTAGATGAAAGGATTACTGTATTTTTGCCGACAAGCCCGTATCCAGTATGTATAAATCAACTTGGAATTTTTTTTTTGTGCTTTGAAGGATTAGTTAACAAAATTTTCCCAAGCATCACAATCTATCCAAAGGTAAGATGTAGACAATAATCTTTATTTCAAGACCATAAATTTGATCCATAAATTCGATCAGGTTTGATGCACTTTGGAACAAGGAAGATTGCAGACTTGCACAAAGTAAGAAGTTCACTTATCCAAGTCAATTACTGTGCCTTAGAGTTTTAAAAATGTTAACAAAAGAATATCATCCAATATGGTGAAGGATATAGCATGCATCGAATTTGATGACCAAGGAAAATTTATCCAAGATATTGCACCAACATAGCGAAAGATGGAGCATGCATCAAACTCGATGTTCAAGGAATATTCATCGAAGATGTTGATGATCAAAGAAGACTCGTCCAAGATGTTGATGATTAAGGAAGACACATCAAGATGTTAAGGACCAAGGAAGATTCATTAAAGATATTGATGATCAAGGAAGACTCATAAAAGATGTTGATGAGTAAGGAAGATTCATCAAAGATGTTGACGATCAAGGAAGACTTGATGTTGATAATCAAGGAAGATTCATCCAAGATGTTGATTATTAAGGAAGATTTATCCAAAATGTTGATAATCAAGGAAAAGTCATCTAAAATGTTGATGATCAAGGCAGATTCATTAAAGAGTTGATGATCAAAGAAGATTCATCCAAGATCTCAGCATCAAGATGGCGTAAAATGATGGCCAAGGAAGAATCATCTAAGACATCACATCAAGATGGTGGATGATAAAAGATACATGGGACTCGATAATCGACACAAACATCTAAGACATTGCATTAAGATAGCAAAAGACAAAGGATGCACTAGACTCAATGATCAAGGAGGATTCATCCAAAAGGTTAGCATCAAGATGGTTGAGGATGGAGAATGCACCAATCTCGATGATAAAGAAAGATTCATCTAAGATGTTAAAAGTTAAGGAAGATTCATCCAAGATGTTAATATCAAGATGGCAAAAGATAGAGGATGCATTGATCTTAATGATCAAAAAGGATTCATCCAAGAGGTTATCATTAAGATGGAGGAAGATATATCATACACTGTACTGGACGACCAAGAAAGATTTGACATCAAGATGTTGGAATATGGAGGATGCACCAATCTCGATGATTAAAGAAAATTCATCTTAGAAGTTATTGCATCAAGATGGTATAAAACATTGAACCTATTGGCCAAGGAAGAATCATCCAAGATGTCAGCGAGGTGGCGAGAGATATTAAACCTGATAGCCGAGGAAGAATCATCCAAGATGTTGATGCCCGAGAAAAATTCATCCAAAAGGTTAGAATCGCTAAGTTAGAGGATCAACTTGAAAACCTTTTCCTTTGTTGAAATAAAAACAATTATGGAGACCATTTGTCAAAGATTTCTATTCTTAGTTTAGATTTTTTTAAAGATTTTTAGAACCTTTTATTTTTTAGATTTACTTAGAATAGAATAAGTAACAAAGATAATAAGTATAATATAATAAGTAATGGATAATAAAAAAAAAGAGAAGGAATCTGTTTTTGTGATAAAATAAAACCAAGGTGATAAACTTAGAATTTCAAACTTTGATGAAATACTAAATAAATAGAGTGAGGTTAGAGTAGTCTATAAAGGATTTGCCTGATATCTAGTCAACAAAAAAAAAAGGAAAATAAATATTAAATATATATTGTGATCGTGTCATCCAATTGAGTAAATCTTTTTTTCTTCTAACCTTGAAAGTATCGATAGATACAATCAAAGAATTGATGCTATGAATCAATTAATTGAGTTCATTTGTCAAAAGAAAAATTGTAAAAAGTGATCTATTTATTCATCCCTTTCTTTGAGATTAGCTTTTTTTTTTCTTTAAGGAGTTCCTTTTAGAATAGAAAGATTATCCTTGTCTTTGTTTCTGTCTTAAGTTAGAAAAAATTATCATAATTCATTTCCTTCTATGGATTAGTCGACATTTTTCACAAATTCTACGAATGAAAGCCCTTACTTTTATGGTGTTAATAATAATGAGAAGCCATATAGAATTGGTGGTAATGTAAAAAAAAAAAGTAGCTGTTATTGCTATTTTAAATTTTGGCTACAAGAAGGCTTTTTCTTATCCTTATGAATTGGATAATACTATGCTATTTCCTATGCTTATATTGGTTCTATTTACTTTATTTGTTGGAGCTATAGTAATTCCTTTTAATCAAGAAGGAATACATTTGGATATATTATCCAAATTATTAACTCCATCTATAAATCTTTTACATTAAAATTCAAATGATTTTGAGGATAGGTATAAATTTTTAATAAATGCAACTTTTTCAGTGAGTATAGCATTTTTCTAAATATTTATAGCATTCCTTTTATATAAGCCTTTTTATTCATCTTTACAAAATTTGAACTTACTAAATTCAAAAGAGTTAAAATAGGCACAAACATACATATGATCCCATAGACCTCTTTTAGAGATTCCAATCTATAAAAGGAATCAATGTCTTATGCTTATGTCATATAAAGTATCATTTCAAAGATCAACTTCTCCCATAATGATATCTATGCTATCTCTCATTGTTCATCAGTAGCTCAACATTAGAGTGGCCAACTATTAATTGCTTGGTCATAGGTTTGAACTACTTAAGATGATTTAATTCATTCTGAATTAAAGAATTCAAAATGTCAGAATGAAAGGGTTCGCTTTGACCATTAAGAGCAGGTAACCTGCTCCTTATATCTTTGTTTCTATTGCATTCTATCTCATTATATCACATTCTGTTCTATGATATTTGAAAATCATCATTAATACCTTGGTGTAGGTGTTCAGGATAATTCTTCGTTTCATAGTTTGGGGTTCATTTATAACCAACTAACTAAGAATTCTCAGATGTGCTAGTACTAGCGAATGCCTTAATGTTATTTAAGCATATGACTACCATGAACATTGAGGTAGCAAACCAATTTGGATGTATTTCAAGGTTTAGCCTCAAGTATTCATTAAACATCATTGAAGATAAGAAAAGCTTCAAATGACATCATTGCGCAAATTGTCTTCCAAGATAAAGCCAAAGACTCAGCCACCATAAATTTAAGAGAAGAGCATGTTAAGACTTCTTGGAAATTCAGTTGATGATAGTGATTATGAAAGAATTCAACGATTGCAGATTCAATTTCTGATCCACATAAGTTTAATAAATTTGCAGCTAAAATTGAAGATAACATTTAAACCATCATTGTTAAACAAGTTTGGAATTAACACACTTGCAACTAAATACAATATTTGAGTCAAACAAATATTTTTTTATTTTTTATTTTTTTGTTGACTGAACTTGGTAATGAAACCAAGTTGCCTATGAACCTTGAGAGGATCAAGCCATAACATAGTTCAATTTTTTTGAATATGTAATTTAAGCTCATGCTTAGGAGTAATACAATAGTTTAAGCTCATGTTTAGAATTATCTTATTTCAAGCATAGTATTGTTTTAAGCATAGTACCATTTCAAAAACTTCCCATTGATCAGCCTAGCCTTAACACCATCTTGATCAATGATCTTGTATGCACCATTACTATAGACTTCTCAAATAACATATGGTTTATCCTATTTTGAAAGGAACTTGTTACCCATCCAATGTGTGGTCACAGCAAGGACTAAGTCTCCAACTTCAAATTATGGCAACTCAACTTTCTTTTTAAAAGCTTTAGACAATCAAGCTTGATAGCACTTTAAGTATTGTTGTGCTTCCAACCTTTTCTTATCCAAGGCTTCCAATTCTTTTAAGTATAGGCCACATTGTCTTCACTAGTAGGACCTTCTTGGATTGCAATCCTTAATGATTGAATTTGTTGGTTAAGTGGTAGAACTGATTCTACACCATAAATAAGCACATATGGAGTAGCTTGAATTGGTGTGTGATAAACCCACAAAGCTTTTCCCATCCTTTTATGTCAATCTTTCTTTGAACGGTTAACAACTTTTGTATGAAGATCGTATAAAATATTGTTGAAAACTTATATTAATCCCTTTGCTAAAGCATGGTAAATTAAGGAATGGTAGTTGCTTAAAGTCAAACTATGTGCATGATTTGTTCATGTCAACTACTTCCTATTATCAGTTATGATGTTACGTGGTACGCCATATCAATAAATAATGTTAGTTCGGATGAAAGTTGCAAAAGTTTCTTTCTTTACTTCTCTATAAAATGCTACTTCTACCCATTTTGAAAAGTAATTTGCAGTAGCACATATATGATATACCCTATTAAACTTTTTGACAATGGTCTCACTAAGTCAAATCCCTAAACATCAGATTAAAAAGATGTGAGTGTTGGATACAATGGCTCAGGAAGTTGATGGATGAAGTTAGCATGAAACTGACAAGCTTGAAATTTTTTGGCATAGTCCATGTTGTCTTTTACCATTGTAGGCTAATGGTACCCATTTTTTTATTTGAAAATGCAACTTAGTTCCAAATTAATGTGAACCATAAACTCCAAAATAAGCTTCTTTTTAGGCTTTAGATGCTCCATCTTCTCCTAAACATCGAAGAAAGACTTCATCAAAAGAGCGATAATAAAGTGTACCTTTGAAGTAAATAAATCGAGTAGCTCGATGTTTCACTTATTTTTCATGCCTTGGATCATTGGGTAATTTACCATGCTTAGATAATTTATCGATGATTGTCTCTAATCTTCTTTCTCAACTTCATAAACTAAAATGATGTTGGATTTTATATCCTCTTCTTTGGAGATGTTTAATGAGGGCAAACCTATTGTTTACATAAAAGAACCTTTACTTCGGCACTTGGAAGTGCAAGAGTTGATTTCAAATTAGCCAGAGAATTTGCTTGCTCTTTTTCTTTTCTTGGTACCTGCTCTAAGCCCAAATTGTCAAACTATTCCAAAAGTTTTTTCACATGGTTGACATATGGTAGAAGCTTCAGTTTCTTCAATTCATAAAGTGAAAAAAAATTGGTTGATGACTAATTTAAAATCTTTATACACTTTTAGTTGGATGAACTTCATATCCATTGCCATTCTTAATACAATGATTAGAGCTTGGTATTTTGCTACATTGATGGAATAATTTTTAGTGAGAGTCAATCCATAAGGGAACACTTCTCTTTCTAAAGTAATAAAACCAATACTTGCTCTAGCTTTATCTTGCTATGTAGCCCCATCAAAGAACAACTTTCATGGCCTGAGAATTTTAATAAAAAGCATATCTTTATTGGAAAGATCTTTAGAGAATTCCCAATCATTCTAAATTGGACGGTTTGCAAGCAAATCAGCCAGTGCTTGCCCTTTGATAGCCTTTTATGAAATATAAGTGATATCAATAAACTCTTATAGCACGAGAGCCCATTTTGCTAATCTTCCACTAAGAACAGCCTTAGACATGAGAATTGTTTAATTCAGCACCATTGAGAGTTCTATTAAGATAGTAGAGTGCATTTTCTTATGCCAAAAATGCTTTTAGTAAATGTTCTTGTCCAATAATATAAAGGATCAAGGGTTTCCAAGTGCAACTGCTTTTAAAACATATGGCTGATAAGCTTTGATGCTTTTGAAAGCATTACTACAAGCTTTGTCCCAAATAAAAGGAGCGTCTTTCTTCATCGATCAATTTAGTGGTTGAAATGACTAGCCAAGTTGCATATGAAGTGCCAGATATATACTAATCTTCTTTGCAAACTTTAGAACTCATGAAGATTATATGGTTCTAACTTTTCCATCATCGAATCTATCTTTGATTAATCAATCTTAATCTCATGATGTCGCATAATGAAACCTAAGAACTCGCCCCAAGATACTTCGAAGGCACACTTTAATAGTTTTATCTTTAATTGGTACCTACGTGATCTCTCAAACACTTGATGAAGATCCAATAAAATGATCTGCCTTTTTTTTTTAACTTCATAACTAAGTCATCCACATAGCATTCAACATTTTTGTGAAGCATATCATTAAAGATCTTTTGCATTGCTCTTTGATAAATAGCACCGGCACTCTTTGACCTAAATAGCATAACTTTATAATAGTATATTCCTTTTATAGTTCAAAATGCAAAAAGTTTTCCATCCTTTTGAGCCATGTGAATCTGATTATAACCAAATGACCTATCCATAAAAGACAAAGCTCATAACCAGTTACAGTATCCATCATTATCTTAGTCAGAAGGGAGAAAATTATTTTTATTTTTTATTTTTTAAATCACGAAAGTCTACATAATTCGAAGTTGGTCATTTTTCTTTCTTATTGGGATAATATTTAAGATCTAAATAGGGTACTTGACTTCTCTAATAAAGTTGGCTCTAATGAACTTATTCATTTAGCTTCAATTTGATGAAAATGTAATTGAGTTTTTTTGATAGGTCTAAACAGTCTTCTTAACACCTAGATGATGAATAGCTACTTTTAATCAAGTCTTGGTATTTTTTGCAAGTCCAAGCAAAGACATCTCGATACTCGATTAGTGGGTTAAGATAAGCATTTTCATCTTTTTGAGAAAAAAAAACACTAATAAAGATCAAATATGGATCTTCACTAATATTGATGTTAATATCTTTTAACTCATTATTGGTAGCCTAATTGCTTTCCTCAAATGATGAAAGGGCTTCTTAGGCATTTTTTTCTTAAAGTTCTTCATCAGCTTCCTTTATAGATACATGATGAGAAGTAACAATTTCCATTTCTTCTAACTTTTATTTTTCTGAAGATGAAACCTGAGTAGTTATAACCACCATGTGCTTTCTACCCTTTAAGACTTCATCACTAGTTATTTTCCATTAGCTTTGCCTTTCCATTCGAAAAAGAATTTTACTATGAAAATTACTTGATTCTTTAAAGGTTGAGGCTTTTCTTTTTTAGCTATGGCTATTCTTTTTGGGGTTTAGACTTCCAAATCTTGCACAATAGGCATCGGCTCACTTGTAGAAGCTTTAACAAATTTTTTGTAGGAAGAAAAAATCAATTTATGTAATAGAATTTAATTTTTTTTTTAAGTTGGATCGTACTAGATCGTGTTGTCATATATAACAAAACCACCATAATTAATTACCTAACTTGTAGATCTATAGATGTCGTCCAAGAATTCTTCGATCCGTGTGAAAGCTTCAACCAACTAGCCTTCTCCACTATTCTTCAATTCTTGAATGGTAGAGTATGTAGGCACTCTTTGTCTGAATCAACTCCATATTTGTATGCCTGATTCTCTTTAAAGGCCACCTTATGCCACTAGGTTCAAAATCATGGGATGTTGTGATTAGAAACCCCTTGTCTAGCACCAAAGTTTAACCTAAAACCCTAAGCAGTTGCCTCTTGTTTATATCAGGTAACAAGGTAGCCTAAATTTTCTTTTTTAATTAAAATAATTATTTTACCCATTTCCTAAAGTCCTTATTGCTGCTAACCTAGTTTAGTATTAGCTCTCAAATTCGTGAAGCCCTGATATATCTGTTGTATATGGCTCGTATAATTTTATATATAGAGGTAAGTGGGCAGATGCTGGAGCGAATTGGGGGTGCAAGGGCAATGCCCTCGCGGTACGGTACATAGGTAATTTTGTAAAATTGTATTGGGTAGGGTTAGTGTAAATATATGGTTAATGTAATCCTAAATTCAGTAGTGAATAAAACATCAGTCGCAACCCCCGAGGATGTAGGCATATTGCCGAACCTCGTTAAATTTTTGTGTTGATTTTCTCTTCTCTTTTCTTTATGTTTTCATGATTCTTTGGTTCATAGATTCAACAATATCTATACATTATTTTGGACCAATTTATTCTAAATATTAAAGCCATTTAATCTAAATACTAATTAATTCTAATTAAACCGTTAGCTTTATTTAACTCAATAATTTTCATAACTTTAACTCTAATTCAAAATAAAATCATGGATTCGAATAGAATAACTCTATACTAATTACCAATACAATATTAACTATAGGAAAATAATTAATTTAATCAAAAACTAAAAATAAAAATAAAAATAATATTTTAATTTGTCTAGAACATTATTCATATTTAATTTATAAATTAATATTTAAACAAGACTTTATAGATATCATATTAATGATATAAATAATTAGTTTTTTTCATATCTATTTAACTGAAATTAATTCATATATTTATCAAAAGATTAATACAATTAATTTAAATTACTAAATCTTATCTAAATAAATCTTTAACCAAATTAAATATATATATTCTAAATAAATAATACCAAAAATTATCTTTCAATCATTTATTGAATAAAACGCCTACATTCCTAAATAGAGTGTACCTGGTGTACTACTTTACTATATTGAGAATCTAGGTATTTCGATCAATAATCATCCATTAAGGAATTACGTTAAGCTAGTGGAAGGACCAATTGGACATATATAATTATGCTCTAATAATCAATGTATTAACTATTATATATCAAATAATTAATCACAAAATTATTTATCTCAAAGTCATACCATTAATGACTCGAGACTGCACTCCTAATTATATACTGTATTATGTAAGCTTTATAAATAGCCTTTTAGTCCAATGACCTTGTCATATGTGTAATACCATCATATGATATCCATGATCAACTTAAGGTTAAAGTCCGTCTAATCTATTTGATCACCTTATCTTAAAGTTCTATTATACTCTCTATGTAAAAATGATTGTTCACAACATATGAACAATTTATCATTTGATAAACAAATGATCGAGGCTTTATCCATTCTCACCATCCTATACAATGCCTTCTAAAAGGATAACCTTAACTTTTTATAGGAGCTATGATTCCATATCTATAAGTAAAGCTCTAATTGAGTATAAGTCATAAACATAACGAATCGATTTATTAGCTTATTGCTTCGAGATGCTTTTTAGCCTTTAGAACATCAATGTATACAAGTTATACACATGTAGTCAACTATTTACCTAGGATGAAGGTAATTATACAATGAATGTCAAAAGTGAATTCATTCATGTAAATAGACTTATTAATGGATGAATTGCACTTTGGTCTAGTCTAAGGTATCACCACTTCTAGGCTCTATGTCTATGCCTCTAAGACAAGCTATCTCCCTAATTGGATTTAGACAACATAATAGTTTTAGGGTAAGTCAATTACTCATATTAACCCATAGACTACGGACTATCAATTTAGACTACTTAACTTATAATGTTGTCTTCTTACATGTAAAGTCCAATATATGTAACATTCTAATGGTATAAATAGAAGTAGTTAATGAGCCATATTTGCTTACATTTGCTTTAATATGTAAATCAAACAAGGACATAATAATATTATTATTATTAAACCTCGAATATATAAATATGAATAATCAATATAAACTAATGAACGACATCAAAATGTCTTTCATTCCTTAGAGGAATCCTAACATTTTGGCCCTATCTATTTAAACATTAATCTTTGAGGTCATTAAATGCTCAAAAGACCAAACATTAAGCCCTACACTGAGCGTATTCCTAAATGATTAAACACCAAAGGTCTTGGTAGCTCTATCGAATCTTTTTGTTCTTTCAAAATTTTCTTTACATTTATATCTTCAAGTTTCTTGATGAATCTTCAATTTTAATGAAGAGAATCCAAGTTCTTCTTTGGATGTCCTAACATAACTAGTTTTTTCTTTGCTAGGCTAAAAAAATCTTTATTGGACTTTGTGAGTTTCCTTTGTTTGGCTTTTTTGCCTATTTTACAATATCTTCTTACTTATATCTTGCTTTGATAAGTATTCTATAAGCATTAGGATCAAAACCCTTAGCTTGGTGAGAAGAAAGATCATGATATTCGATGAACGGTTGCTCTACCACTTAACTTATCCTTTTAAGGGTGGTTTAAAAACTATTAATTCCTCTAAGTTGGTGAAGGGAAAAGTTGAATTCTTTAAACCTTGACTAATTTTATCTTTAATGGTCAAAGGAACGAAGTCTTTTCCTTTTTGCTTCAACTCTTTCACCTAAGTGGACATTACTTCCCCAACGAAAGCACATTTTACATAAAACTTAGCATTTGCAAAGTGAGCTTTTGCTGTGGTAAATGGTTTTGCATCGACAATGTTAGCTTTAATGGAGAGATTGAACCAAGAGGGGGGGTGAATTGGTTCTATCAAGAATTTGTAAATTTTGAAAATTTAAATAAGGTAAAGAAAAGAGAAAAATTAACAGAGGATATATAGAGGTTCGGTCCTTTAACTCGGCA
>JBBYHO010034445.1:0-33790 GCA_038382025.1 Adansonia gregorii
ATTTGTATGGATACAACATGTAGATGTATCGATATATGAGGCTTTGTATCGATACAGGACCTCGTGTATCGATACTAGGCCATGCCAAGACCAAACATGCATTCTATAAAAAATTGTATCGATACATGTCAATATGTATCAATATAATGGTTTATAGTATTGATACAATGATCATTGTTTTAGACCAAATGTATCAATACATTATGCAATGTATCAATACATGTAGGCCATTTTCACAATCTAGGCATTTTGACTCATCTATTATTGATCCAAAACTCAATTTTAACTTATTTCTTTGCATTAGGAAAGATTAAAACACATATCAAATTACAAATTTAGACTTTTGAATTAATCATAACAATTTTTTTGAAGTTTAGATTGGATCAAAAAGGTCAATATCACATGATCACCCTACTCCCTGGCTTATTACCCAATATCACCATCAGCCACCCTATTTGCTAGAAAATCATTTTAGCATTTAAACCTGCCACCCTATGTCTATCACATTGGCAGCAAGCTACTCCCTACAGCCACTTATAGCCACTATGCTGACATTATTTTGTCCCCCTTAAGAAATAGTTAAAAACACCTTTAAATTGGCTTTAAAATGCTAGTATAAATAGATCACTTTTATCTTAGAAAAAGAGGTTAGATTTCAGCTCATTTTTAACTTCCAAAACACATTCCTACATTAAAAAAATCAAAATCCCTTAGCTCTTCTTGCACCACCTAAAAATAACCTTAAAACACGTATTCCCAACCATTACACATTCTAAAAATCACTCTCATCCATACCAAAACCAAAAACCTCATTATTTTTCTCTTTTTCTTGCCTATTAACAACAAGGAATAGAGGAAAACTTTAGCCATCCCTACTGCTACAACTACTTAGCCAAAAAGTGAAGTTTTGTTGGTATAACTTCTCACTTTATCACCTTCATTTTTTGTTTTTAGCATCTTCATCATTTTAGTGAACTCTCCAAGTTTCCATTACCCTCTTAGGATTATCATGCATTATTGTGGCTTTTGGTTATGGTAGTTTAAGATTTGGATGCTTTAGTTTGCAAAATAGCTCATTTTATACTCATTAGTTTGATATCTCTTACTCACGCATTTTATACCATATCCATGCAACTTGTTATCCTTAATCCATGTATGAATCATTAGCCTGACACATTTCAAGCACATTTATACATTAGCTTGCATGAATTATTGTCATTTTCAGCATCCATAACATTTTCTTGTCACAATGCATAACACTTTTTTTGTCTAAACCATTTGTAGAGTTAGCATCCCCATTCATGTTGTGTGCCATCCCCTTGTATGTTTGTTTTCTTCTCTTTGGCAATGCACGTTTGTTGGCTATCAAAATTTAATTTTTAAAACCCCCTCAGCTAAGCATGTTAACCTCAACCACTAAAGATTTGTATGAACTTAGCATTTTCCTTAAAGTTTTCTAGATCTGGAATCTTTATTAAACGAGTTTAAAACTTTTGATTTTCTAACAAAAATGGCTCTGCACTCATTCTCGAAATGTTCATGCCTTGTTTTTAAGTCGAAACCTTGAGTGGTATGATCAATGACCTATTTCATCACCCCAAACTACTCTGAGGTTATGCAAATGGGTTCGTGATGCTTATGCCACTCTTTCCCTTTAGTCATAGATGTTCAAACATCAAAGACTCAAGTTTGGACCCTTAGACAAAATAAATGAGAGATATCCCCTACTTTGCTTTGTCCTCTGCTAGCAGCATGACTATTGAAAATTAAAAAATCACTTTAAAATCTTAAATGATTTTTTATGAATTTTTTTATATTTTAATGTCAAATTATCTTTAAAACAACATCTTATTCACCCTTGGATCATTTCGGATGACAGAGTTATGATTTTTCAAGCATAAACTATTTGGAACCTTTAGAATTAGAACGTGTGTTCTGGTTGGGCCATTCAGGCCCACTAAATGATTTTTCCAAAATTTTCAAACATTTTTCCTAAAAGATTCATGAAATTCCCTTTTCAGAAAGGTATTGCTCGCAATTTTTTAATGCCAAATGAGTCTGGGTGGTTTTTCAAATTTTGACACTCTTTGTCCCTCATATGCTCTACTAGCAGCACAATCAATCTGAATTTGAAAATTTATTCCCTAAAAAAATGACTTATTAAGACATTGGGAATATTTTTAGATTGACCCTTATCGAGTTAGCTTTCTAGTGGTATCTTGTCCACCCTCTAAATCCTTCAAACCAATTTAGAATAAATTCAGGAAGCAGGATAGTGTGATGCTGTCCCCTATTTTCGATCATGGTTAAAATTAAGTTGTTTTCTCAAATTTTATGTCGAGGCTTTTGATTGTCTTCATATCACCCCGATCAGACTCGAGGGCATGCTTTGACCTCTCATTGGCTTATATGAAGGCATAAACATATTTTACATCTTTACCCTTCTCATTTACAATAATTTCATTTGTCAAAAGTCGTCAAAAGGCTCACACATTCCCTAAATCATAAGGTTTTGCTAACTTAAGTTTTTTAACTCGACTTTTTTAAAAAGTGTCAGACATCACTTTTGTGGATTCTCTAACCCTTCCAAAGGGATACTCTAACCCTATTTTTCAAAATTACTGAGACTAAAAAATCTTCTTTTGTCAAAATGATTTGCATCCATAGGGATACTCCAACCCTAACCTTTCGAGGGGTACTCTAACCTAGCTTTTCAAAATTGTCAAGATTTAAAAAGTCTTCCTTTGTCAAAATTATTTATCATCTACAAGGATACTCTAACCCTATCTTCCAACTATAATTCATTTTTTTCTCCATCTCAGACTTCTATGAATATGTGAAACAAACCTTATTTAATCAAATAAACCAGATGCATCTAAAAAATTATCAATTCGGTTATTCCTAGATAATTGCTACCAATAGCGAGATAAATTTCAATAGTTTACCCATTTTCTTTATCATTGCGTTGAATAATCCATGTTATGTTATTTCATTTATTGCCTTGCTAACATGATTTCTTTATGATGATTATCTACATTTATGTTTTCAAAATATTTTTAAATAAAATTGAAGGTAATGTTCTGTGTGGGTATCTCTCCAGTACCCAAAGTGGAACATTTCATTTTTAAAGTAAAATCCATTTTTAAAAATCTTTATATGCCCCAATTCTCCAGGGTATGTATGAGATTAAATTTTTTTCATCAAAATTTGGATTATTTCTACAAGATTCATGCATTAAAAGGGGTTATATTGAAATAATGACAAGTTAAGATCAAAAGAATCAAAATCAAGAAAGACATAGCTGGTATTCACAGTGGGCATTAAGGTTGTACCATTACAAGTATAGTGGCTTCTTTTCTGGGACATTGATTGGGGCCATCAAATGATTTTGGAGTAAAGTCTGATAAAGCTTATTATAGGTCATAGGGATGGGATCAAAATATTTTTTTTGTTGATTTGCACGTCGATTGCCAAGTGCATTATTGGTTGCTCGATTGGTACTTTGGTGACCTTATAGAGGGTAGCTTTGTGGTGGGTTGGATGGGATTGCAAAGGATGGGTTATAGGTTATGGCATTAATTGGCTGAGGGGGTATGGTGATAGGGCGAGAATACAGCATGCTTAGGTAGTGAGGGTCAGGCATTTGATGTCATTTTGGCTGAGATAAGCAAGCTGAATTTATGGCATTAGCCTCTCTTTTTTTTCCTAATGGTAATAGGCTTCTTACTTGATCCAAATGTTTCCTCGGCTGACATTCTACCACTCTTAATGGCTGCACCAATCATTTCTCCAGAGAAGACTAGGTTTGTGAATTCTTGGTGGCATTTTCTATGAGCTTCTAATAATAAGGAGTGCATAAGGTATGGATGAAAGTGATTGTCATCTCTTTCTATAAGGGGAGGCTAGACTAGGGTTGCTTCCTCTCTACACTTTTAGGCATATTGCCTGAAGCTTTCAGTGGCTTCTCAAAATTCATCAAGAAAAATTAATCTGATGCTTAATATAATACGTGCTGGTACAGATTTAGAAAGGCCTTAGCCTAGTCAACCAATGATTGGATTTTTACATTGTCTAGCTCAATATACCACTGAGTTGCTACCCTAATAAGGCTATGTTAAAACCAGTGGATGAAGAGCTCTTCATCCTTTTCATACCTGGCCATCTTCGTAGGTACATTTAAGCATGGATAGAAGGGTTAGTGGTTCCATTAAACTTTTAAACTCTGGTACTTTGAACTTTAAGAGAATGATAAGGTTAGACACCAAAGATAGCGATTGCACATCAAGAGCTTTGAACTTGTCACTCCCTTCGATAGCTTGGAGGCATTTTTCTAGTATCTAAAATTTATCCACTTCTTTAACAGTCATGGCAAACTTTTGACCTTTTATTTTCTTTAATTTTTCATGGTTAAGGGTTATCAGATCTGCCGATGAGACTCTTTCTGTTTACCCCTTGAGTACCAAGAATAAATTGACCTACCATAATAGGGTTAAGGTAAATGCTTGGTGGAGCCTGTGCTGCAGGCGTAAGTGCAAGCCATTATTCTTGTTTAGTTTCAGCTTAGGCAGGCTCTGGATTATTGTTAGGGGTTGGGAGAATCATTCTTTATTTCAGTAGTACTGGTTTACCCTTTTTCTTTCATAAAAGTAGTCATTAGTTCCATAAGTTTTGTGATTTGATTTTTTATTTCATATTACTGACGAAGCATCTGGTCTTGTGATTCCTTAACCATTAGCTCAAGTCGCTCAATACGTGTTTCATGATCACTCTCCATGATTTGCTTACGAAGTCATGTGTTGTAACGATGCATGATGTAAGTGATTGATCTCAGAATCCCTTGCACTTTTATGGCCCAATTATTATATTAGACTTTCTTTTAAAAATGTATTTATTATTGAGTATTTATGATGCAATGATGGGTTAAGATAATGAATGATTGATGCGAGTGCAATGAAAAATGATGAAATTAAATATGCATATGCATTGGAGATAATTGATTCTTGGAATAGCTTTGTCAATAAAATCATTTATAGAGTCATAAATGGGTTTTTTCTTTTACGACATGATTACATTATGTAATCACACGATTAAGAAAACCCAAAAGTTATTGCTAATGATCTCTAATAGATCCAATGTCTTGCCTCATGGATCGAGTTACTTCAATAATGCCATCCGCCTCTCATTGAGCCATTTGAACTTGTTCAGTGAGGTGCTGATGTTGTTCTTGGTACCTCAGACATGCTTGGTTGATTGTCGCTTGCCAATCTAGTTCATGTTGCTCAGAAGCGTTTGTTAGTTAATTGATATGACCTTAGTGATCCTTAAGGGACTATTCTAACTCTTGGATTTTATGAGTGAGAGCTTCATTTTCAACCCTGGTGGCTCTCACATCTTGTATTTGAGGATCAAGTCTTTGATTCCTTCATTGGTAGGTGGAAGCAAGAGCATGTGCCTTCATGAATTTTTTTTTTACTAGTTTTAACTTAATCCTTTTGCTAATTCAGCTGATGATTGACAATGGCAACTTTCACTTCCTATTTAACTAATGTCTTTCCAATGCGTTGGGACTTGTTAGCTTTTTAAAGTGTTAATAGTCCTTGGTCAGGCTTTCGAGGTCATTTTTGAAGCGATCTCTTTTTTTAATGACTTGACCTATTTTATCGCTCCTAAGATAGATATCCATCTCCAATTGGCCCTTTTTCTCTTTATGCGAGAGTTTTTTGTAACAAAGGATGTATTTTCTTATTCAAACTCCCTACTAAATAGCTCGATTTTAGAAGGTGGTTTTTCTATTAGGATTTGCAGTATCCCAGAGTTAGGTGGTGGCAATGGATCATTCATACGGCAAAGTCTCCATTTTTTATATCCAGGCATGGTAGGGCTGCCTCTCCAGTATCTTTCCATACTGGATCTTCTCTCAAGCTTGAAAAGCTAACTGGACTTTCACTTTATAGTTAGGCTTTCCGTATTTAAAATCTTAATGTCCTAAGTCTTTAAAGAACAAGATGAATTGCTAGCACTGAAACTGATGCAACATCAAAAAAGGGCATAACTAGCATTTCCCTATAATCCCAAGAGTGGCACGCAGTATAGTCTCTATATATATACATAATCAATTGAGGAAACACCCATGGAACTCTCCATATGATTTTTTCCTTCTTGACATTTTGTAATTCCTTGACCCAATGCTTTTTTGCCTTATCTTGATGACATTCTTCCTCTAATGCTATCAAAAGGGGACTGATTTTACCTGACTCTCCTTTTCCTAACGTAAAGATGACTTAGGAACCATATTTGGAGCAATGGGGTGCACCTGATAAACCTTCCTATTCTTGTTCTTTTACAAAAGCTAAGGGTGCAAATGGTTTCAGTGATGATGGTTGAAGCAGGGTTGATGTTGCAACGTAGGCGAGAAATGAAATCTATGACTATCACCTCTACATAACCTAAAGTCTTTGGGAATATAATGAGCCTATAGATTGCTAATGTGTAGACATCATAAGCTTTTTTTTATCAAAAAAATTTACCATTGCTTCTTTCAAGCTGGCGCAAGAAATGTATTCGCTACTCCTTTTTACTTTAAGGTGACTGTCAACCTATGCTTCTATGACTCCAAGAATGTGCCTCAACCTTTTCTTGAATAGAGGAGGCATTAGTGCCTTGTAGTAAATTCAGTTTGATTTAGCCCTTTCTATGTTGAGCAAAGCTGTGTACTCATCAATGGTGGGGTCTAAATCTTTTTAGTTAAAGGTGAAACATCGATAGACCAAATTCTAGAACTGTGCCACTGCTTATAGCAAGCCATCATCCAACTTAACTCGAAGTAAGAGAGCTCTATCCTTACACTTTTTAGTAAAGGCTAATTTCTTTTTATTATCCCAACTATCCCAAATATGCTTTAATTCTCGATGATCATTCTGACAAAAACTGACCTTCACCTCTTCATGCATTTCCTAGACTTATTTTGGCTTTAAAATGTCCCCGTCTTGACACTGGCGACCTTCTCACCATGTTTTAACATTTTCAAAGGACTCGATAGTGGAGGTAAGCTATTGCTCGATGAATAATGCCCTTTGTTGAGCACTAAACAAGAACAATTGTCCTAAAATGATGATAGTTATGATGGTTATGATGAAATGATGCATGCTCTAAAATACAAACAAATGGAAAATAAGTTAGTGGAATATATAGGAGACAAATGTAAGGAAATAAAGAATTTAAGAAAATCAGAACAAAAAAAATCATAACATATCTTAACCAAGGTGGTAAGACGAGAAACGAGAAACATTTCAACATACCAGGATATGATTTGCCCTTTATGAGGTGATGCAATACTTATTTTGATGGAAAAATAAATGACCAGTAGCAATATTCATTTATCACCATTAGTGCTGATACGTGTTAAACCATGACTAGGATAGCATAATGGTAAGACATTGTGAATGATGGTTTTTGTTTACCATCATTTATTTATACAAAGGTTAGCCATTGTTTGAGCGACACGATAGTGTGCGTTGATAAATGATAAAAATATAGATGTGGGTGACAATTGTTTACTTATTGTCACCTACATAATTATAGTAATTAAGAGTAAAGGTTAGGAATGTTTCCCTGAGTGACCCTATTCTTTGGGTATTCTAGCAACATTTCAGTATGGTTTCACATGGTTTAGCGTATAGGGCTCACTATATGAGGTTCATGTTGATGCCAAAATAGGTATCCAAATTGCTTCTTTGTCCAATAAAGATGGTCGAAGAACCCTAATTCTAAAGCCATCATGGGCTTAGCAAAACGGGTTTGATCCATTGGATGTATTTCCCTATGCAAATGCTGAGGATTACTCATGAGAGACATAGATAATTTACATTTAGGAAGTTACTACTATGCCTATGTGAAGGTTTACTTATGAAGACGAATGGCTCGCTTCCTCCTAATGATTTGGTTGTAACCACACTAAGAGTCTGGCAAGACACTAATGCACATGCAAGTGCATAGTGTCTGACTGGGAAACGATCAAACTTTTTTGTTTACTTGGGTACTACCACCTTTATTAAACTAATGCCTATTCGAAAATAAGAAAATCCTGGCCATCATGTCAAAAAAAAGATTAGTTGACAAAATAAAAAAAAAGGTCATAGTTAAATAATGATCGAAGATTGAAAGAACTAAGAATCTAGCAAGACATGACTAGTTATTAGCCTAACTCTCTACCATCCCTAGTAAAGCCACCAAGCTGTCGCAATATACCCTGAGGTGAATCCTTGTAGATCTATGGGTGCGCATGACTTAAAATATTTTCCAGACTTGGAAACATCTTCTTGACCAACACTTTTCTTTCGTGATGTGATAAGAACGAGAATGTACAGATTCTCGACTTATGATACAGTGAGGGGGACCATAAGATGAATCACTCATCTTGTTAGTCTCGAATGACCATCATGAAATGGCCAACACTTAGAGTCACCACTGATCATTCCAAGCTGGGCATGATCGGATGCCTATTGAAACCTATATTTTGAGTTACAAAACTTAAAACATCGATTTTGTGGTCTACTAATACAAAGATTCGTTGTTTGGGTTTAGGAGTTGGTTACATACGATAAGGTGTGAACCCCTTCGTGACATCCAAAATCGGTATCTTACAAGCTATGTCTTGTCTCAGTTTTAATTCTTTCAATCTTAACTTATCATTATCTCGATATAACCCCTTTAATGCATTAATGTTATAAAAATATAAATCCAGGTTTTGATGAAGAGATTTAATCTCACATATGCCCTAAAGAGATAGGGAATACAGAGATTTTCAATAAAAATGACCTTTTGATTTTACTTTGAATAATGGAATATTTCACTTTAGGCACTGGAGAGATACCACTTAGAATATTACCCTTAGTTTTATTTGATATGGTTAGAAAACATGAATTCAAATAATCATCACAAAGAAATCATGTTAGTAAGGCAACAAATGAGGCGACATAACATCAATCATTCAATGCAATGATAAAGAAAAGGAATGCACTTTTGGAATTTATCTTTTAATTAGCATCGATTATTTAGGAATAACCGAATTGACAATTTTTAGGATACATCTGGGTTTCATGATCGAATGAGATTTGTTTGACATATTCATGGAAGTCCGAGAAGGAGAAAAAAATTGTAGTTAAAAGATAGGGTTAGAGTATCCCTTCAGAAAGGTAGGGTTAGAGCATCCCTGCAGATGACAAATAATTTTAATAAAGGAGGACTTTTAAATCTTGACAATTTTGAAAAGCAGGGTTGGAATATCCCCTCGAAAGGTTGGGGTTGGAGTATCCCCATGGATGGCAAATCATTTTGACAATGAAATATTTTTAAATCATGATAATTTTGAAAAATGAGGTTGGAGTATCCCCTGAGAAGGTCAGGGTTAGAGTATCCCCAAAAGTAACACATCTGACACTCTTTAGAGAAGTCAAGTTAGAAAACATAAGTTAACAAAACTTTGTGATTTATGAAATATGTAAGCGTTTCAATAACTTTTGGCAAAAGAAATTATTTTGAATAATGATGGTAAAGATGTAAAATATGTTTGTGCCTTCATACGAGCCTATAGTAGGTCAAAGCATGCTCTCGAGTTTGATCGAGGTGATACAAAGACATTTGAATGTCTCGAGATGAAATTCGAGAAAATAACTCAATTTTAACCATAATCAAAAACAAGGGACAAAGAAAAGCAGTGGGCATTTCTTATTTTCTTTATGTTTATAGGTCTAAACTCAAGTCATTGACATTCAAACTTCTATGATTGAAGAGAAAGAGTGGCATGAACATCACGAACTCATTTGCATAGCCACAGAGTAGTTTGGGACGATGAAATAGCCTATTGATCATACCACTCAACGTTTTGACTCAAAAACAAGGCATGAACATTTCAGGAACAAGTGTAAGGCCATTTTCATTGTAAAACTTAAATTTTTAAACTTGTTTAATCAAGATTCTAGATTTGGAAAACTTAATTTTCCTAAAGATTTTTGCTAACTTTAAAGAAAATGCTAAGTTCATGCTAGTCCTCATTGGTTGAGGTTAACATGCTTGGCTTGGAGAGGGTTTTGGAAATTAGTTTTGACAACCATCGAACATGCATTTTGACAAGGAGAAGACAACAAACACATAAGGGAATGGCATATAACATGAATAGGGATGCTAACTTTACCACTAGTTTAGACAAAGAAAGTGTTATGCATTATAACAAGAAAATATTATGGATGCTCAAAATGACAATAATTCATGCAAGCTAATATATAAATGTGCTTGAAATATGTTAGGCTAATGATTTGTACATGGATTAATCATAACAAGATGCATGGATATGGCATAAAATGCATGAGCAAGAGCTACCAAAATAATAAGGATGAAATAAGGCATTTTACAAATCACAGAGGCATTAAGGCGTCCAAATCTTAAACTACCATAACCAAAAGCTACAATAATGCATGATAATCCTAAGAGGGTAATGGAAACATGGAGAGCTCACTAAACTGATAAAGGTACTGAAAAATAAAAAATGAAAATGATGAAATGAGATGTTATACCAACAAAACCTTACTTTTAACCAAATAATTAGAGTAGTAGAGATGACCTGAATTTCACTCTTTTCCTTGATATTAATAAGCAAGAAAAAGAGAAAAACAATAAGGTTTTGGTTCTGGTATGGATAAGGGTGATTTTTAGAGTGTGTAATGGTTGGAAATAAGTGTTTTGGGGTTGTTTTTGAGTGGTGAATGAAGAGCTATGGGATTTGGTTTTCTTGGTGTAGGAGTGTGTTTTGGAAACTGAAATAAGCTGGAATCTAACCTTCTTTCAGCTGAGATATAAGTGGTCTCTTTATACCAGCATTTTGGAGCCAATTTAGAGTGTTTTTAGTCATTTCTCAAGGAGGACAAAATGGTGTCAGTATGGTGGCTATAGGGTGGCTATAGAGAGTAGCTTGCTGCCAATGTGATGGGCATAGGATGGCTGGTTTAAATGTTGAAATGATTTTTTCAGCAAAGAGGGTGGTTGATGGTGATATTGGTTAACAAACTAGGAAATAGGGTGATCATGTTATTTTGACCTTTTCGATCCAAGTTAGACTTCAAAAAAAATGCTTTGATTAATTCAAAAGTCTAAATTCATTATATGATATGTGTTTTAATCTTTCCTTATGCAAAGAAACGAGTTAAAATCAAGTTTTGATCAATGGTGGAAGAGTCAAAAAGGCTCAAACCGTGAAAAATGCCCAGCAATCATCACCCCTTCTCACATTCATGCCCCAAATTGCTACAAATTAGCCCAGACAAAATCAACTTTTTATAATCATCTTGAAGAAATCATGTTAGTAAGGCAATAAATGAAGTAACATAACATGGATCGTTTAATGCAATGATAAAGAAAAAGAATGACTATTGATTTTATCTTGCAATTGGCATCAATTATTTAGGAATAACCAAATTAATAATTTTTTAGATACATCTAGGTTTTTTGATTGAACAAGATTTGTTTGAAACATTCATGGAAGTCTGAAAATGAGGAAAAAAAACTTAATCGTAGTTGAACGACAAGGTTGGAGTATCCCTTCAGAAAGGTAGGGTTAGAATATCCCTATGATGATGAATTATTTTGATAGAGGAAGTTTTTTTAAAAGGTTGACAAGTTTGGAAAATAAGGTTAGAGTATCCCCTAAGAAAGTCAGAGTTGGGGTATCCCCATAAATGACAAATAATTTTGATAGAGGAATTTTTTTTAAAGGTTGATAATTTTGAAAAATAGGGTTAGCACATCCCCTACGATAATTGGGGTTGAAAGATCCCCATAGATGACAAATAATTTAACAAAAGAAGGTTCTTTAGATCTTGACAATATTGAAAAATGAGGTTGGAGTATCCCCTTTGAAGTTTGGGATTAGAGTATCCCTGAAAGTGGCATATCTGATACTTCTTTAAAAAAGTCGAGTTGGAAAAATTAAGCTAACAAAACTTTTTGATTTAGAAAATGTGTGAGCATTTCGACAACTTTTAGCAAAAAATATTATTGTGAATGAGGATGGTAAAGATGTAAAATGTGTTTATGCCTTGATACGAGCCTATCAAAGGTCAAAGCATGTCTTAAGTCATATCGAGGTGATACAGAGACATTCAAATGTCTCGAGATGAAATTTGGGAAAACAATTCAATGTTTACCATAACCGAAAATAGAGGACAACATTGCGCTATCCTACATCCTGAATTTATTTTAAATTGGTTTGAAGGCTTTAAAAGGTGGACAAGATACTGCTAGAAAGCTAACTCGACGAGGGTTAATTCACCATGATCGAAAAAGTCACTTTTCAGGGGAATAAATTTTCAAATTTGGATTAATTTTGCTGCCAGCAGAACATACGAGGGATAAATTGTGTCAAACTTTGAAAAATCATTTCGAACTTATTTGGTATCAAAAAATTGCAAATAATACCTTTTTAGAGGACGAATTTCATGAACTATTTTAGAAAAATGATGGATGGATTTGGAAAATTCATTTAGCTAGACTAAAAGGCCTAAACAGAATACATGCTTGGATTTAAGAGGTTCTAGATAGTTTAGCTTTGAAAAATCATAACTCCCTCATCCAGAATGATCCAGGGGTGAATAAGACCTCATTTTAAATATATTTCGACCCACTTTAATAGAAAAATATCAAAAAATTCAAAAAAAATCATTTATGATTTTAAAGTGATTTTTCAATTTGCAATAATTGTGCTGCTAATGGGGGACAAAGCAAAATGGGGGATATTTCTTATTTCTCTATGTTTACTAGTCCAAACTTGAGTCATTGACATTTAAACATCCATGACTGAAGGGAAAGAGTGGTATGAGCAGCAAGAACTCATTTGCACAGCCTCAGAGTAGTTTAGGATGATGAAATAGCTCGTTGATCATTCCATAAATGATTTAGACATAAACATTTAGGGAAAAAGTGCAAGGCCATTCTCACTAGAAAATCAGAACTTTTAAACTCGTTTAATCAAGATTCAAGATCTGGAAAACTTAATTTTCCCTAAGATTTTTGCTAACTTTATGGAAAATGCTAAGTTTATGCTAGTCCTTATTCGTTGAGGTTAATATGCTAAGCTTAGGGAAGGTTTCGAAAATCAATTTTGACAGCCATCAAATATGCATTTTGACAAGGAAAAGACAACAAACACATAAGAGGATGGCACATAACATGAATAGGGATGCTAACTTAGCCAATGATTTAGACAAAGAAAGTGTTATGCATTGTGATAATAAAATATTATGGATGCTGAAAATGACAATGATTCATGCAAGCTAATATATAAATGTGCTTGAAACGTGTTAGGCAAATGATTCATATGTGGATTAATCATAACAAGATGCATGGATATGGCATAAAATGCATAAGCAAGAGCTGTCAAAATAATACGGATAAAATAAGGCATTTTGCACATTAAAGAGGCATTAAGGCATCCAAATCTTAAACTATCACAACCAAAAGCCATAATAATGCATGATAATCCTAAAAGGGTTATGGAAACATGGACAGTTCATTAAAATGATAAAGATGCTGAAAAACAAAAATGAAAGTGATAAAATGAGAATTTATACCAATAAAACTTCACTTTTCAGCGAGGCTGTTAAGCAGCAAAGATGGCTTGAATTTCCCTTTCTTCCTTGCTATCAATAAGCAAGAAAAAAATAGAAACAATGAGGTTTTGGTTCTGGTATGGATGAGGGTAATTTTTAAAATGTGCAGTGGTTGGAAAATGAGTGTTTTAGGGCTATTTTTGGGTACTGAGTAAAGGGCTACGGGATTTGGATTTTTTGATGTGTGAATGTGTTTTAGAAGTGAAAATGGCCTATAATCTAATCATTTTTAGCTGAGATAGAAGTGGTCTATTTATACCAGCATTTTGAAACCAATTTGAAGGTGTTTTTTATCATTTCTCAAGGGGGACAAAGTGGTGTCAGCTTAATGGCTATAGAGTGGCTGTAGGGAGCAACTTACTGCCAATGTGATGGACATAGAATGGCTAGTTTAAATGCTAAGATGATTTTTTAGCAAATATGGTGGCTAATGGTGATCTTAGTCAAGAAACTAGGGAGTAGGTTGATCATGTGATGTTGGCCTCTTTTATCTAATTTAGACTTTAAAAAAATATTTTGATTAATTCAAAAGTCCAAATTCATAATTTGAAATAGGTTTAAGTCTTTCTTTATGCAACAAAATGAGTTAAAATCAAGTTTTGGGTCAATGCTGGATGAGTCAAAAATGCCCAAACCATGAAAAATGCCCGACGATCATCACCCTTTCTCACGTTCATGCCCCAAATTGCTATAAATTAGCCTAGATAAAATAAGGTACCTATAGCAGTCCCTCTTTGACTGTTCCTAAAAATAAAAAATAAGGCAAGACAAATAGACACTATTTTGTTCATAGACTAACACTTCCAAAACCCTAGGGTGTTATGTTTTCTATGATTTGACCATTTTAGGTAGGTGAAAAGTATCATGGATTTTTTATGTGGGTGCCACCAACTTGTATGGACATTTACTTAAACTTAGGTGCCATCAGCTTGTATGGGTTTTGAGTCGGGTGCTGCCAGTTCGTGCAGGCTTTCTTTTAGACTTAGGTGCCACCTACTCTGTCGAATTTAACTTAGGTACTGCTAGCTTATATGGGCTTTAAATGGTGCCACCAGCTTGTGTAGGCTTTGACTTGGGTGTTGCCAGCTTATGCGAGCTTTGACTGAGGCTTGGGTGCCACTAGCTTATATAGGCTTTAACTTAGGTGCCGCTAGCTCATATGCGCTTTGACTTATACTTAAGTGCCATCATTTCATTGGGTTTTAACTCGGGTGCCACCAGCTTATGCGAGCTTGGACTTAGGCTTGACTGTCACCAGCTAATGTGGCCTTTACTCAGGTGCTATTAGCTTATGCAGGCTTTGACTTAACTTAGGTGCCACTAGCTCATGTGGGCTTTGACTTGGGTGCTGCCAACACATATGGGCTTTGATTGAGACTTGGGTGGCACCAGCTCATATGGCTTTTAACTTGGGTATCGCCAGCATGTGCAGGCTTAGACTTAGACGTAGGTGCCACCAGCTCTTATAGGCTTTGACTTAGGTGCCACTAGCTCGTGCGGGCCTTGAAAAAGGTGCCACTGAATTATGGGCTTTGAAAAAGGTTCCATTGACTTGTAGGCTTTGAAAAGGGTGCCATTAACTTATGGGCTTTTGAAAAGAGTGCCACTAACTTGTGGGCTTTCAAAAAGGGTTCCACTGACTTATGGGCTTTGAAGAGCTTCCACTGACTGCTAGGTTTTAAAAAGAATACCACTAACTTTTAGGCTTTTGAAAAGGGTCTCATTGATTTGTAGGCTTTTAGAAAGGTGCCACTAACTTATAGGCTTTGGAAAAGGTGCCACTAACTTGTGGGCTTTTAGAAAGGTGTAACTGACTTATGGGCTTTAAAAAGGATAGCGACAAAGCTTTTAATGAAGTTTTAATACAAGCTTTTCTTAACAGAAGTTCATGATAAAATTTCTTGATGAAAAAGGTTTTGGCACTTGTTCTTGACAAGATTCTTGACAAAGCTTCTGACGAATATTCTTTACAAAAGTTTTTTATGATAGTTTCTAAACAACAATTTCTTGACACTATCACTTTGATAGTAGTTGCTTGATAAAAAAGGTTTTGACATAAGATGATGAAGAGAAAAGAACCTTGCCTGAATAACACTTGGTTTGTGAAGCTTAGAGTACTTACCAAGAATTCCTTGGAGGTTCGATAAACCTACCTTGGAATGATATTGTTAAAATGATGATGTGGAATGCTATCATGATTGCATGATATGAAGTCTAATACGAGATAATTGTAGTTCTCCTTGTACATCATTTGGACTCTCATGGTGATGGCGATTTGTCTTTGATACGACTATAGATAGAAAATTTCCTAATCTCGTTGGGGATTATAGGTTGTCTCCACTCCACTAGGGATATGACCAAAAATCTATTCTCAAGAATTTGGATTGTTGTGTTTCTTGATTTGGGAGGCTTAATCATTTTCCTAACAATTAAAAGGCATTATGAACAAATTTAGAAACTGTTTGCCTACTTAGGTTGATGTCTCTGGTTTTGAAAGGATTCTAATAGAATGCATAGGTTAATTTTTGGTTAGACTAAAATGGTTTTTCTTAAGATATGGCTTGTGAAAGCATGAAATGGTTTGGTGTATGGTCATGCTAAGAGGAGTTCCCTATGCTTTTCCTTTCCTGTCGATGTAATGTCAAGATGTCCTCAGGTGTATTTTAGTTAATTATCAAACATTATTAGTTAAATGACAACTGCAATGTGAATTTTAAGAGGTTAAAAGAAACAAGGCAATATTTATCATGATGAACAAAGAGACATAACTCAATATGCTATTTTAAAAAGCAATTGATAGGGTACTGAGAAAAATAATCTTCTGGATGAAAGATGCTTCTGACAATCATGACATGGATGTTCTTTAGGTGCTTTTCAGAATCCTTCTCAAACAAAGAATATGCCTAGCATGAGCTGATCTTTAGAAGATCTCTACGATTGCTTTGCATTATCTTGTAAGTGATCTCAGTCTATGCCCCATCAAAATTGATCTTCTCAAGTTGCCCTTATAGGATTTCAACTATGGTCGGATCGGTTGCCCAGAAACCTTTTTCAGATTTTCCTCTAGACCTTTTTTTGTTTTTCTTTTGTTTTTATTTTTTTTGTTTTTTTAATTTTTTATGTTTTTTTAATTTTTTGGTTTTTGTTTTTTTTGCTTTTTTTTGCTAAAAGACGTCTTTTCAGGTTTTTGCCCTCTATGTGTAGTACCTTTTTTTGACAAAATATGAGTTGACTGGGTTAGCCATGGCATTACCATCCATTTCTGACAAGATTAGGGCCTTTTCGGAGAAAACTTGCTTCACTGCTTATGGTCTTTCCCAATTAGGGTCCACTTGCCTAGTGCATCTTTATGAATTGGGAGGATCTTTTTCAATACCAATTACTTGGATAAGATTGTCATGGGCATATCTTTTTGTCCTAGGCTTAGATCATTCGCCTTTAATACATTTGACATGGTAGATGTCTTTCATGCATTTTTACTTGATGAGGTTAAGCTAGTCATATCTGTTTTTGACCCATTCAACTTCTTCATGTTTGGTTTCCATCAAGACTCTGAGAGAAAAGATCTCGACTATGATAGGTAATACAGCTTCTATCCTATAAACATTAGAAAAAAAGGGTAGCACCCGTGGAAGTTTGAACTAAGGTCTGATAGGCATGGAGTGCAAAAGATAGCTTATCATGCTAGCCTTTGTCAATCTCGTCCATTTTCTTATCTATTCTTTTAGTGTTTTTGTTGGCCGCCTCACTGCCCCATTCATCTTTGGGCAATAAGGATAGAATTATGATGCTAGATCTTGAACTGTAAGAGGTCTAGTAGTACAAAGCTTTCTTCAAAATCTTCTTTAGAATTAACTGCACTAATGGAAATTGATTATTTGAAATTAATCTATAAAGACCCATCAAACATATCCATGTCACTATTATTGGGACACCTAAAATGGTGAAGAAATAAACATTGCAAAAGGCACACACACAACCTGAGGATTCGAATAAGAATAGAGGCAAAAGAGTAATTAAGCCAAAGAGATTGAAAAGTGATGTAGGCTCATAATATTGAAAGATATATGTATAAGTCATTGATAATGTTTGATAAAGATGCCCCTTACATAGGACAGCTACCTACCTTTGGGCGAGAGCGGGTAGGTTTTCATTCCTTGACATTACATGAAAGGGGCAAGAAAGGTGCCAAGGCTTCTGTCATGACCCTGTTATCAAAACTAGGTCTGAATGAAGGATACAAATTTTATGGCTCGATATCTTAGAGATAGAGGCTGTTAAGTGCCTTGTTTAGGATGACTAAGACATCTTTAGCCTTTTGCTCTTCCAATTAGCTTAGATCAATTCGTCTTTCTAAATGAAATATCCCATGGAAAAATGAAAACACTATCAGCTTTGACTCTCCCTCTCAACCTAAATAATTGTGTCATCTCTTGGTTGCAGATCTTCTTTTTTTATTGCTTTCTTGAGTGTGCATTGGCTTTAAATCCTAAGCCTCTTTTATTGGCTTGAGTGGGACTTGTATGGTTAGAGCCATCCCTTGTAGATTCTAGCCAAACCTTTTTCTAACATAAGAATTTTTGCCAACAGTCATTCTTAAACCCGAGTGTGTACTCTTTGAGAAGTGGGGTTCAACTATTGGTAACCTTTCTCTTATAAATTTCAGAGTGATAAACTTAAAGAATTGAAAGGATGAATTCAGTGCATCTTCATTAGCTCTATGTAGATATCCTCAGCAAAGGCAGTGGTGGTCATTTTTTTTTAGCTTCGATGGTGACTACTTTGTCATCTATCATAAATTTAAGCTTCTAAAGGAGAGAGGATGGGACAACTCTAGTGGAGTGTATCCATGCCCCTCTTAATAGGCAGTTGTAAGGAGGATCAATATCCATAACTTCGAAGTTAAATTTATATATAAATGAGCCTATCTGAAGCTATATTGTGATATTTCCAATTACTTTATGACATATTCTATCAAAAGCTCAGACTATGGTGTGGTTGCTTTTAATGTTTAACTGATGGATAAGGAGTTTGCTTAATGTAGTTATAGGCATAACATTAACGGCCGACCTATTGTCTATGAGTACTTTGGGCAACATACAACCATTGCAATGGGTAATGATATGTAGAGCTTTATAACTATTTCTACCTCAGGGTGGGATCCCATCATTAGTGAAAGAGATATAATTATCAGCCACGATGTTGTTCACTAGCCAATCCAACTTATCCATAGGGATATCCGAGGGTGCATATGCTTTGTGTAGCACTTTCAGCAATGCATTTCAATGAACCTCTGAATTAAGATGCAAAGATGGCACAGAAATCTTTGCAGGTTGTTTGCTTAATTGGTCTACAATGCAATATTCACTGTGCTTAATGAACTTGAAAAACTTTGTCGCTTCTTTTTCACTTATTGCTTCCTTGACTTTTTTAGGCTCAAAATTTTTTACTTAAGCCTGAGTGGTATCGGTTCTTCGAAATGGATCAATCTTTTGCTTTTTCTTGAGCTAGGGGAGAGTAACACCTACCGTTACGAGTTAGGTTACTAACTCTTGATAGTTTGATTGTAACAGTTAAAGGAGTTAATTCTCCGATCATCACTACCTAGTTCTCGTATTTTCATGGCACAGCTTTATTGCTTTTATATGGGAAAGGTTTAGGTACTTTGATAACCAATTTTAGGGTAGGTATCAAAGAACTAACCTTAGGACTTGACTTGTTATAAAGAATAAGGGGTCAGTTTGTCCCATAAGGTGGCTGCATGGTTTTATCTCCTATCATATTGATATATTTAGTAGCAAGTGTGTTCTCATGATAGAATTCTATTTGACCTTTATTCATCATGTTTTGAACCATGGACCTAAACTCCTTGCATGTTTGTAGGGTGTGACCTATAACTGTGTGGAAGTCACAGAAGTTGCCAGGATTGCCTTTTAATTTTTTTGTCACATTGAGTAGCCCAACCTGAATTAATGCTTGCCAGACCAAGAACATTGCATCCTTATATCCTCTATGCTTACCTTTACTTCATATTTGTTCTTAATGTCGATCATGTTTGTAGCAGCTCAGTATGGTTCGGTAAAGGATTTGCAGCAACATTTAGCCCCTGGTTCACCCTAAGCTATAAGACTTTTGAGTTAATTAGATTTTGCATATTTTATTTGAAAGATATGTAGCTCTCAATGTCATGCCATGCTACCCCAACATGGTATTCACAGTGGGCATTAGGGTTGTACCATTGCAGGTATGGTGACTTTTTCTAGGACATAGATTAGGGCCATTAAATGATTTTGGAGTAAGGGTTGGTAGAGCTCCTTATAGGTTGTAGGGATGGGATCAAAATGTTGTCTTTGTTGATTTGCACTTCGATTGCCAGGTGCATTATTGGTTGCTTGATTTGTACTTTTATGACCTTGTGGAAGGTAGCTTTGTGGTGGGTTTGATAGGATTGCAAAGGATAGGTTATAGGTTATAGCATTAATTGGCTAAGGGGGTATAGTGATAGGGCAAAAATACAGCATGCTTAGGTCGTGAGGGTTAGATATTTGATGCCGTTTTGGCTGAGATATGCTAACATAACTTATGGCATTGGCCTCTTCTTTATTTTTTTTACTAGCAATAGGCTTCTTGCTTGATCCAGATGTTTCCCCAACTGACATTCTACCACTCTTAATTGCCGCGTCAATAACTTCTCCAGAGAGAACTAGGTTTACAAATTTCTTGGTGGCATTTCCTACAAGCTTCTCATAATAAGAAGTGCATAAGGTGTGGATGAAAGTGACTATTGTCACTTTTTCTGTAAGGGGAGGCTGGACTAGGGCTGCTTCCTCTCCATCTTTGGGCATATTGCTTGAAGCTTTTAGTGGATCTTTTTTCAAAATTCATTAAGGATAGTCAATCAAGTGCCAATTCGACATGTGTTGGTATTGATTAAAAAATACCTTAGCCAAGTTAGCCCATGATTGGATTTTCGCATTGTCTAGCTCGATACGCCACTGAGCTGCTACCCTAATGAGGCTATGTTGGAAGCAGTGGATGAGGAGCTTTTCATCTTTCTCGTACCCAGCCATCTTTCATAAGTGCGTTCGAACATGGACAGAAGGGTCAATAATTCCATTAAACTTTTTAAACTCTAAGACTTTGAACTCTATAGTAATGATTAGGTTGGACACCAAAGATAGTGATTGCACGTCAAGAGCTCTAAACTTGCCCCTCCCCTCGATATCATGGAGGCATTTTTCTAGTATCTAATATTTGTTCACTTCTTCAGCAGTCATGGTAGACATTTAACCTTTTGTTTTCTTTGATTCCTTATGGTCAAGGGTTATCAGGTCTATCGATGAGACTCCTACGTTCACCCTTTGAGTATCGAGAATTAATTGACCTACTTCAATAGGGTTAAGGTAGATAACTGGTTAAGCCTGAGCAGTAGGTGTAGGTGCAGGCCGTTGTTCTTATCCAGTTTCCCCTTGGGCAGGTTTTGGATTATTGGTAGGGGGACTTTCAATATTGGAAGGATTCTTTATTTTAGCAGTACTGGCTTGCCCTTTTTCTTTCATAGAGGTAGTCATTAGTTCTATAAGTTTTACGATTTGATTTTGCATTTCATATTGCTAATGAAGCATCTGGTCTTGTAATTCCTTAACCATTAGCTCAAGTCGCTCAGTATGAGCTTCATGATCACTCTCCATGATTTGCTTATGGTGTCGTGTGTTGTAGTAGTGCATGATGCATGGTTCTGTGTTCTTGATTGATCTTGGAATCCCTTGCACTTTTATGGCCCAATTCTCATATTAGACTTTCTTTTAAAAATGTATTTATTGATGGGCATTTATGATGCAATGGTGAGTTAAGATAATGAATGATTGATGCAAGTGCAATGAAAACTAGTGAAATTAAATATGCATACACATTGGAGACAATTGATTCTTGGAATAGTTTCATCAATAACATCATTCATAGAGTCATAAAAAGGGTTTTTCTTTTACGACATGATTATATCTAAAAGTATCTAATATGAGTATGTTATGTAATCACACAATCAAGAAAATCAAAAAATCATTGCTCATGATCTCCAACCGATACGATGCCTCCCCATATGGATCGAGCTACTTTAATTATGTCATCCACATCTCGTCGGGCCATCCGAACTTGTTTAGTAAGGTGCTAATATTGTTCTTGGTAGTTCAGACGTGCTTGGTTAATTGTCGCTTGCCAATCTAGTTTGCGTTGCTCGAAAGCCCTTGTTAGTTCATTGAGATAACCTTGATAATCCTGAAAGGACTATTCTAACTCCTGGATTCTATGCTCGGAAGCCCTTGTTAGTTCATTTATGATGCAATGGCAAGTTAAGATAATGAATGATTAATGCAAGTGCAATGAAAAATGATGAAATAAAATGTTCATATGTATGAGACACAATTGATTCTTGGAACAGTTTTGTCAATAACGTCATTCATAGAGTTAGAAAAGAGGTTTTTCTTTTATGACATGATTAGATCTAAAAGTATCTAATATGATCACATTGGGTAATCACACGATCAAGAAAACCTAAAAGTCATTGCTCACAATCTCTAACAGGTATGATGCCTCGCCTCATAGATCGAGTTGCTTCAATCATGTCATCCGCATCTCGTTGAGCTATCTGAACTTGTTCAGTGAGGTGCTAATGTTGTTCTTGGTAGTTCAGACATGCTTGGTCAATTGTTGCTTGCCAATCTAGTTCACGTTGCTTGGAAGCTCTTATTAGCTTATGATATAACCTTGATGATCCTGAGGAGACTATTCTAACTCTTGGATTCTATGAGTGAGGGCTTCATTTTTAACCTTAGTGGCTCTTACATCTTGCATTTGGGCCTCGAGTCTTTAATTCTTTTGTTTTAGGTGGACATAGGAGCACGTGCCCTTATGAACTTTTTTTTACTAGTTTTAAGTTCCTCCTTTTGGTGATTCAACTCGTGATTATGAGTGGTGACTTTCATTTCCTATTCTACTAATGTCTTGCCAATATGTCAAGACTTGTTAGCTTCTTTAAGTGTCAGATAATCCATGGTCAGGCTTTTAAGGTCATCTTTGAAGCAATCCTTTTCTTTAATGACTTTATCCATTTCAACACTCTTATGATAGATATCCATCTCTAGCTACCCTTTTGCTCCTTAAGTCGAGAGATTTTTGTAGCAAAAGATGCCTTTTCTCGCTTGAACTCCCTTCTAAGTAACTCGATCTCAAAAGCTAGTTCCTCTATTGGGATTTATAGTATCCTAAGGTTGGGTGGTGGCAATGGATCGTTCATAGGTGAAGTCTCCATTCTTCGCATCTAGGTGTGGTAGGGCTTCCTCTCTAGTATCTTTCCATATAATGGATCTTTTTCCAAGCTTCGAAAGCTAACTAGACTTTTGCTTCATAATTGGGCTATCCGTATTCAAAATCCTAATGTCTTAAGTCTTCAAAGAACATGATGAATTGCTGGCACTGGAACTGACACAACACCAAAAGAGGAGCATAACTTGTATTTCCCCATAATCGAGGAGCAACACACAAGTGTAATATCCATATCTGTACACAATTGTTTGAGGAAACACCTATGGGGCTCTCCATATGATTTTTTCCTTCTTGGCATTTCGTAATTCCTCGACCAAATGCTTTTTTGTCTTATCTTAATGACATTCTTCCTTTAATGCCCTAGAAAGTGGACTGATCTTGAAGAAGACACTTTGCCTGACTCTCCCTTTCCTAACACAAAGATGACCTAGGAGCTATATCTAGAGCATGAGGCACACCTGATAAACTTTTATGTTCCCATTCTTTTACAAATGCTATAGGTGCGGATGGTTTCGATGATAATGGTGGACGCAAGGTTAATGTTGCAACATAAGCGAGAAAAGAAATTTGTGAATGCCCCCTTTACATAACCCAAGGTCTTTAGGAATATAACAAGCCCGTAAATTGCTAGAGCATAGACATCTTGAGCTTTCTTTTGATTAGAAAGATTTACCATTGCCTCTTTCAAGCTGGCCCAAGATATGCATTTGCTGCTCCCTTTTACTTTGACATGACTATCAACCTATGCTTCTGTGGCTCCAAGAATTTACCTCAACCTTTTCTTGAATAGAGGAGGCGTTAACACCTTGCAGTAAATCTAATTTGATTTGGCCCTTTCTATGTTAAACAAGGCTATGTACTCATCACGGCGAGGACTAAATCTTGTTGATTGAAGGTAAAATATCAGTAGGCCAGATTCTAGAACTATGCCACTGCTTGTAACAAGCCATCATCCAATTGAACTCGGAGTAAGAGAGCTATATCCTCGTACTTTTTAATGAAGGCTTCTTTCGTGTTGCTATTCCTAATTGTCTCAAATGTGCTTTAGTTCCCAACAATCATTCCGACGAAAACCAATCTAACCTCTTCATGCATTTCTAAGATATAGACAGGCTTTAGAATGTCCCCGTCTTGACGTTGGCAACCTTCTGGCCATGTTCTGATGTTTTCAAAAGACTCGATAGTTGAGATAAGCTATTGCTCCATAAATAATGCCTCTTGTTAAACACCGAACCAAAATAATTATCCTAAAATGGTGATAGTCATGATGGTTTTGAAGAAATGATGCATGCACCAAAATATAAATAAAGGGAAAATAAGTTAGTGGAACATATAGAAGAAAAATGTAAGGATATAAAGAATTTAAAAACATCAAAACAAAACAAATCATAAGATGTCTCAACCAAGAGGGTGAGACGAGAAACCGGCAGCATTTTAACATAACAGGATACAATCTACCCTTCATGAGGTGATACAATATCTTATTTTATGGAAAAATAATCAACCGGTAGTAATATTCGTTTATCACCACTAATACAAATGCGCGTTGAGCCATGATTCGGATAGCATAATGGCTTAAGTATGAGACACTGTGAATGATGCTTTTTGTTCACCATCACTTATTTCTACAAAGGTTAGCCATCGTTGGGTGGCACGATGCCATGCCTTGATAAGTGAAAAAAATGCATATGCAGGTGAAAATTGTATACTCATTGTCACCTATATAATTATGGTAATTAAGGGTAAAGGTTAGGAATATTTCCCTGAATGACCTTATTCTCCAATTATTCTAATAGCATTCTAGTATGGTTTAACATGGTTTAGCTTATAAGGCTCATTATATGAGGCTCAAGTTGACACCTAAATAGGTATCCTAGGCCCATCATAGGTTTAGTAGAATGGGTTTAATTCGTTGGATGTACTTCCTTATGCAAATGCGAAAGGTTACTCACGAGAGACATAGGTCATTTTACATTCCAGAAGTTATTGCCATGCCTATATGGAGGGTTACTCATGAAGGCGGATGGCTCAATTCCTCCTAATGATTAGGTTATAACCATGCCATAAAGTTTGGTGGGACACTAATGCACATGCAAGTGTATGGTGTGTGATGGGGAAACAATCAAACGTTTTTATTTACTTATATATTACCATTTTTATTAAAATGATGATTATTCAAAAATAATACAATCCTGGCAATCATGCCAAACAAAATATTAGTTGACAAAGTGAAAAAAGGGTCATAGTCAAATAATAACCAAAGATCAAAAAAATCGAGAACCTAGAAAGACACGGCTAGTTATTGGCCTAAATCTCTATGCTATCCTTAGCAGAGTTGCCAAGCTATCGCAAGGTACCCCAAGGTGGATCCTCGCGGATCAATGGGTGCATAGGACTTAAAATATTTTTTTAACTTAGAATATCTTCCTGATCGAGACTTTTCCTTCGTGATGTGATAAGAATGAGAAAGTACAGATTCTCTACTTATGACATAGTGAGGGGGACCATAACATGAATCGCTCATCTTATTGGTCTCGGACGACCACCACGAAATAGCCAACTTTTGGAATACCACTGATCATTTCTAGCTAGGCATGATCGGATGCTTATTGAAACCTATATTTTGAGTTCAGAAACTGAAAACATCAATCCCGGGGTCTACATAGTGTGAAGATTCACTTTTTGGGTTCAAGAGTTGATTATGCATAATGAGGTACAAACCTCTTCGCAATGCTAAAAATTGGCACCTTACTAGCTATGTCTTATCCCAGTTTCAATTCTTTCGATCTTAACTCATTGCCATTTCGATATAACCCTCTTTTAATGCATGAACTTATAGAAATACAAATCTAGATTTTGATAAAAAAGATTTAATCTCATATACACCCTAGAGAGATGAGGAATATAGAGATTCTCCATAAGAATGACCTCTGGATTTTACTTTGAAAAATTGGAATATTTCACTTTAGGCAATAGAGAGATGCCCACATGGAATATTACCCTTAGTTTTATTTGAAATGATTATAAAACATGAATGCAAATAATCATCACGAAAAAATCATGTTAGTAAGGCAATAAATGAAGTACCATAACATGGATCGTTCAATGCAATGATAAAGAAAAGGAATGACTATTGGATTTTATCTCATAATTGGCATCAATTATTTGGGAATAACTAAATTAACAATTTTTGAGATGCATCTGGGCTTCTTGATTGAACGAGATTTGTTTAACACATTCATGGAAGTCTGGGAAAGAGGAAAAAAATTAATCATTGTTGACAGACATGGTTGGAGTATCTTTACGGAAAGGTAGGGTTGGAGTATCCCCATGGATGACAAATAATTTTGACAGAGGAATTTTTTTTAAAGGTTGACAATTTTGAAAAATGGGGTTAGAGTGTCCCCTAAGAAAGTCGGGGTTAGAGTATCCCTGTAGATGACAAATAATTTGGCAAGTGAAGATTCTTTAGATCTTGACAATTTTGTAAAACATGGTTTGAGTATCCCTTTAGAAGTTTGAGGTTGGAGTATCCCTGAAAGTGGCATATTTGACATTTCTTTAAAGAAGTCGAGTTAGAAAAATTAAGTTGACAACTTTGTGATTTAGGAAATATGCGAGCATTTAGAAAACTTTTGGCAAAAGAAATTATTGTGAATAAGGATGGTAAAGATGTAAAATATGTTTGTGCCTTGATATGAGCCTATGGGAGGTCAAAGTATGTTCTCAAGTCTGATCGGGGTGATACGGAGACATTCAAATGTCTCGAGACGAGATCAGGATAACAACTCAATTTTTACCATAACTAAAAATAGGGGACAGCATCGTGCTATCCCGCATCCCAAATTTATTCTAAATTGTTTTAAAGGCTTTAGAGGGTGGACAAGATAGCTGTGGAAAGCTAACTAGACGAGAGTCAATCTACAAATATTCCCCATATCCCAAAAAGTCATTTTCGAGGGGAATAAATTTTCAAATTTGGATCAATTTTGCTGCTAGCAAAGCATACAAGGGACAAGGTATGTCAAACTTTGAAAACTGATTCCTGACTTATTTGGTATCAAAAAATTGCAAATAATACATTTTCAAAAAAGGAATTTCGTTAACTATTTTGGAAATATGCTGGATGGATTTGGAAAAATTGTTTAGGGAGCTTAAAGGGCCCAACTAGAATGCATGTTTGGATTTAAAAGGTTCTAGATAGTTTAGCTTTGAAAAATCATCTCCCTCATCCGAAATGGTCTAGGGGTAAATAAGACCTCTTTTTAAAGATATCTCAACCCCGTTTCATAAAAAAATCAAAAAATTTATGAAAAATCATTTAGGATTTTAAAGTGATTTTTCAATTTGCAATAGTTGTGCTACCAGTAGGGGACAAAGCAAAACAGAGGCTATTTCTTATTTTTCGTATGCCTACAAGTCTAAACTTGAGTCATCGACATTCGAACATCCATGACTGAAACGAAAGAGTGGCATGAGCATCATGAACTCATTTGCATAGTCTCGAAGTAGTTTAGGATGATGAAATAGCCCGTTGATCATACTACGTATGATTTAGACTAAAAAACATGACACGAACATTTAAGGAGCAAGTCCAATGCCATTTTCGTCAGAAAATCAAAAGTTTTAAACTTGTTTAATCAAGATTTAAGATCTAAAAAACTTAATTTTCCCTAAGATTTTTGGTAACTTTATGGAAAATGCTAAGTTCATGCTAGTCCTCATAAGTTGAGGTTAACATGCTTGACTTGTGAAGGGCTTTGAAAATTAGTTTGGATAGCCATCAAACATGCATTTTGACAAGGAGAAGACAACAAACACACAAGGGGATGGTGCATAACATGAATAGGGATGCTAACTTTACCAATGGTTTAGACAAAGAAAGTGTTATGCATTATGACAAGAAAATGTTATGAATGCTGAAAATGGTTATGATTCATGCCAGTTAATGTATGAATGTGCTTGAAATGTTTTAGGCTAATGATTTATACATGGATTAAGGATAATGAGATGCATGGATATGACATAAAATGCATGAGCAAGAGCTATCAAAATAATAAGGATGAAATGATGCATTTTGCACATCAAAGAGGCATTAGGCATCCAAATCTTAAACTACCAAAAGCAAAAGCCACAATAATGTATGATAATCCTAAGAGCGTTATGGAAACATGGAGAGCTCACTAAAATGATGAAGATGCCAAAAAACAAAAATGAAAGTGATAAAGTGAGAAGTTATACCAACAAAGCTTGACTTTTAGGACAGACTGTTATAGCAGTAGAGATGGCTTGAATTTCCCCCTTTTCCTTGTTGTTAATAAGCAAGAAAAAGAGAGAAACAATGAGCTTTTGGTTCTGGTATAGATAAGGGTGATTTTCAAAATGTGTAATGGTTGAAAAATAAGTGTTTTAGGGCTATTTTTGGATGCTGAGTAAAGAGCAACGGGATTTGTTTTTTTTGGATGTGTGATTGTGTTTTGGAAGTGAAAATAAGTTGGAATCTAACGTTTTTTAGCTGAGATAGCAGTGGTCAATTTATACCAGCACTTTAAAGCCAATTTGGAGGTGTTTTTGGTCATTTTTCAAGGAGAACAAAGTGGTGTCAACTTGGTGGCTATAGAGTGTTTGTAGGGAGCAACTTGCTGCCAATGTGATGGATATTAGGTGGCTGGTTTAAATGCTAAAATTATTTTCTAGCAAATAAGGTGGCTGACGGTGATCTTAGTCAACAAAATAGGGACTACGATGATCATGTGACAATGACCTTTTTTTATCTAATTTAGACTTCAAAAAAATGTTTTGATTAATTCAAAAGTCCAAATTAATAATTTGAAATGGGTTTTAATCTTTCCTTATGCAAAGATATGTGTCAAAATCTAGTTTTGGATCAATGGTGGACAAGTCAAAAATGCTCGAACCATGAAAAATGCCTGGCAATCATCGCCCCCTCTCATGTTCTTGCCCTAAATTGCTACAAATTACCCTGAACAAAATAAGGTGTCTACGATATCTATCTTAGGAGCTGTGAAATGGATCAAGTCATTAAAGAAAGGGATTGCTTCAAAGATGACCTCGAGAGCCTAACCAAGGATTATGTGACACTTTGAAAAGCTAACAAGTCTCAACGTATTGGTAAGACATCAATCGAATATGAAATGAAAGATGCCATTCTCGATCACGAACTGAATCAGCAAAAGGATGAAGTTAAAACCATCAAAGAAAAGTTAACAAGGACATGTGCTCTTGCTTCTACCTACCAACAAAGTAATCAAAGACGTGAGGCCTAAATAAGTTGCGAGAGCCACCAAGGTTGAAAATAAAGCCCTCATTCGTAGAATCTAGGAGTTAGAATAGTCTCTTCAAGATTATCAAGGTCATATCAATGAACTAACAAGGGATTTTGAGCAATGCGAACTAGATTGGGAAGCGATAATTGAGCAAGCATGTCTAAACTATAAGAACAACATCAGCACCTCACTGAACAAGTACAGATGGCTTAACGAGAGGTGGATGACATGATTGAAGCAGCTTGGTCCATAAGGTGAGACATCATACCTATTGGAGATTGTGAGCAATGACTTATAGGTTTTCTTATCATGTGATTACACAATGTAATCACGTTAGATACTTTCAGATGTAATCATGTTGTAAGAGAAAAACCATTTTGTGACTCAATGAATTATGTTATTGATGAAGCTGCTATAAGAATTAATTATCTTTAATGCATATACACATTTAATTTCACCATTTTACATTACACTTGCATCAATCAATCATTATCTTAACTCGTCATTGCATCATAAATGCTCATCAATAAAAACATTTTTAAATGAAGTCTAATAACGTACTTGGGCCATAAAAGTACAACAGATTTTGAGATCAATCATGAACATGAAACCTTACATCACACACTGCTACAACACATGACGTCATAAGCAAATCATGGAAAGTGATTATAAAGCTCATATTGAGTGACTTGAGCTAATGGTTAAGGAATCATAAGACCAGATGCTTCGTTAGCAATACAAAATGCAAAATCAAATCGCAAAACTTACAGAACTAATGACCACCTCTGTGAAAGAAAAGGGTAAGCCAACACTGTTGAAACAAGGGATGATTCTCCCAACGCTGAAAGTCCCCCTGCAAATAATCCAGAACTTACCCAAGGGGAAACTAGACAAGAACAATGGCCCGCTCCTACACTTTTCACTTAGGCACCACAGTCATCTAGCTAAATTGTATTGCAACAAGGCAATTCATTCCCGATAATCAAGGGGTGAATGCAAGAGCCTTATTAGCAAATCCGATAACCTTAACCATGAGGAACTAGAGAAATAGGAGGTCATAAGTCCACATGATCATGGAAGAAGCGAACAAATTCCAGCTACTAGAAAAATACCTTCGAGCTATTGAGGGGAATGACAAGTTTAGAGCTCTTGATACATAATCCTATCTTTGGTGTCCAACCTTATCATGCCCTTAAAGTTCAAAGTCTTGGAGTTTGAAAAGTTTAATGGAACCATTAACCCTTCGTCTATGTCCAAATGTACCTATGAAAGATGGCTAGGTACGGGAAAGATAAAAAGTGCCTCATCCATTACTTCCAGCATAACCTCTTCAGGGCAATAGCTTGGTGGTATATTGAGCTAGACAATGTGAAAATCCAATCATAGGTCGACTTGGCTAAGGCCTTTCTAAATCAATACCAGTATGTGTCAAATTGGGTGTTAGATCGACTTTCCCTGATGAATTTCAAGAAGAGATCCACTAAAAGTTTCAGGCAATATGCCTAAAGGTGAAGAGAGGAAGCAGCCCTAGTCCAGCCTTCCCTTATAAAGAAAGAGATGGCAGTCACTTTCATTCACACCTTATGCGCTCCTTATTATGAGAAGCTCATAGGAAAAGAAATTCAAAGACCTAGTCCTCTTTAGAGAAATAATTGATGCAACCATTAAGAGTGGTAGATGTCAACCAGGGAAACATTTGGATCAAGCAAGAAGCCTATTACTGGTAAAAAGAAAAAAGTAAACGCCCAATGCAATAAGTAATGCTAGCTCATCTAAGCCAAAATGTTGTCAAATACCCAACTATCACTACCCAAGCACGTTATATTCTCGCCCTATCACTATACCCCTTGAGCCAATTAATGCCATAACCTATAACCCATCTTTTGAAATCCCATCTAACCCACCACAAAGCTACTCTCTGCAAGTTCACCAAGGTCCCAATCGAGCAACGAATAATGCACCTGGCAATCAAGGTGTAAATCAACAAAGACAACATTTTGATCCTATCCCTATGGCCTATAAGAAACCTTACTAGACCTTGCTCCAAAATCATTTAGTGGCCCCAATCTATGTCCTAAAAAAAGCCACCATACCCATAATGGTACAACCCCAACACCCACTGTGAATACCTACTAAAACAATAAGGCATGACATTTACAATTGCATATCTTTTAAACAAAATGTGCAAAATTTGATTAACTCAAAAGTCTTGCAGTTTGAGACAAACTAAGGACCAAATATTACCGTCAATCATTTGCCAAACCATATTAAGCTGGCTATAAACATGATCGACACTAAGAATAAATATGAAGTCTAGGCAAGCATAGAGGATGTAAGGATACTAATGTTCTTGGTATGGCAGGCATTGATTCAGGTCGAGTTGCTCAAAGCAATAGAAAAATTAAAAGATAATCCTGGCAACTCTTGTCAATTCCACAGTTATAGGTCATACCTTACAAACATGTAGGGAGTTTAGGTCCATGGTTTAAAGAATAATGGATGAAGGCCAGATAGAATTCAATCGTGAAATCACACCTACTACTGAATCTATCAACATGATAGGAGATAAAACTATGCAGCTATCTTATGAGAAAAATAGACCCCTTATTTTTTATGGCAAGTCAAGTCCTGAGGCTAGTTTTTCGATAGCAACAGTAAAGTTAGTTATAGAGGTACCTAAACCACTTTCGTATAAGAGCAACAAAGCTATCCCTTAGAAATACGAGAATCAGATAGTGATGATTGGAGAACTAATTCCCTTAACTACTAAAATGGAACTATCAGAAGTTGGTCACCTAACCTATAGAGGTAGGTGTTACACTTCTCTAGCTAAAAAAGTAGAAGGTTGATACATCTTCAAGCACCAGTACCACTCAGGCCTAAGCAAAAAATTTTGAGCCGGAGAAAGTCAAGGAAGCAATAGGTGAATGAGAAGCAAAAGAGTTTCTCAAGTTCATCAAGCACAGTGAATATTGTATAGTAGACCAGTTAAGTAAATAACCCGCAAAGATTTCTATGCTATCTCTGCTTCTTAATTTAGAGGTTCACCGAAATGCATTACTGAAGATGCTTAACAAAGCATATGTGCCCTTGGACGTCCCCATAGACAAGTTGGATCAGCTAGTGAACAACATCATGGTCGATAATTATATCTCCTTCACTGATAATGAGATCCCACCTAGAGGTAAGGGTAGTTATAAAGCTCTACATATCACTACCTATTGCCAGGGACGCATTTTCCCTATAGTACTCACAAATAATGGGTCAGCCCTTAATGTAATTCTTATGACTGCATTAAGCAAAGTCCTTGTCGGTCAGTCTAACATCAAGAGTAGCCACATCATAGTCTAAGTATTTAATGGTACATGTTATGGAGTGATTGGAAATATAACAATCCAACTTCAGATAGGCCCATGTATATATGAAGTTAACTTCCAAGCTATGGATATTAATCTTTCTTACAACTACCTATTAGGAAGGCCATGGATCTACTCTACCAAAGCCGTCCCATCATCTCTCCATCAAAAGCTTAGATTTATGATAAATGTAGAGTAGTCAACATTGGAGCTGGAGAAGAAATGATCGCTACTACTTTCATTGAGGATATCTATATAGAGCCTAATGAAAATGCACCAAAGTTATCTTTCCAATCCTTCAAGTTCGTTAATGCAACATTTATGGGATAAGGATTGCCAATAGTTGAACCCTACCTGTCAAAGATACCTACCTAGGTTTAAAAATGATCATTGGCAAAGGTTCCTGTGTGGGAAAAGGGCTTGGTAAGAATCTGCAAAAGGTGGCCTGAGCCTTATAGGTCACCACTCAAGCCAACAAAAGAGGCTTAGGATTCAAGGCCAATACGCACTTAAGAAAGTAGCAAGAAAAGAGGATCCACACCCATGTGATGATGTGATCATCAGGTCAAGAGGGGGAATCAAAGCTGATAATGTTCCCATATTTCCATGAGATATTTTATTCAGAAGGATGAATTGGTCCAAGCCAACTAAAAGAGTAAAAGGCTTAAGGTGTCTTGGTCATCTTAAACAAAGCATTCAACAACCTCTATATCCATGATACCGAGCCATAAAATTCGTGTCTGTCTATTAAGACCTGATTTTAATGATAGGGTCATGACAAAAGCCTTTCACTTTTCTTGTCCCTTTCATGTAACATCAAAAAATAAAAACCTACCTGCCCTCGCCCAAAGGCAAATAGGTGTCCTATGTAAAGGGCATTTTTTATCAAACATTATCAATGAAATGACTTTTGTAAATATCATTCCATATTATGTATCATTTTTTAACCTTTTTGTGCTTCATTACTCTTTTTGCCTTTATTTTTATCCAAATCCCTTAGTTGTGTACATGCCTTTGGCAATATTTATTTCTTTACCCTTTCAGGTCTCCTAACGATAATGACATGGATGTATCTGATGGGTCTTTGAACATCAAGTTGCATTAGTGAAGTCAATCCTGAAAAAGATTTCAAAGAAAGTCTGTACCACCAAACCTTTTATGATTAGTT
>JBBYHO010034445.1:37484-52694 GCA_038382025.1 Adansonia gregorii
AAAAAAAAGCCTAGGGAACTTTACTCACGTGCTGATCATCAAAATCATGGACTTTTTGCATCTAAGCACCCATTTGGCATGACCATACATCAAACCATTAGTAGCTTTCATAAGCCACATCTCAAGAAAAACCATTTTAAGGTAACCAAAAATCAACCCATGTGTTCTATCAAAATCCTATTGAAACCAGGGACATCAACCTAATTGGTCAAGCATTCTCTAAATTGTTGGCAATGCCTTCCAATTGTCAAGAAAATGATTGAGCCTCCTGAATCAGGAAATGCAATTATCCAAAGATTTTTGTTGTATACCCAGTGGAACTGGCATAACCTATGATCCCTAGTGAAATGAGGAAAATTCTAATCCCTAGTTGAACCAAGATGGATCACCATCCCTATGAGAGTCTTAATAATGTACAAGGAGAACTACAGATATCTCTCATATTAGACTTCACATCATGCAATCATAATAGTATTCCACATCATGCATTTACATTACCATCACACGTCATGATTTTTATAATGTTAGCTCAAGCTAGGTTCACCAAACCTCCAAAGAGTCCCTGGTAAGAACTCTAAGCTTCGTAAATCAAGCATTATTTCAGAGGCACCTATCAAGATACCTTTTGAAGCCCATAACTTAATGGCACCATTTTCAAAAGCCTGTAAGTCAGTGGCACCTTTTCAAAGTCCACAAGTCAGTTACACTTTTCCAAAAGCCTAAAAGTTAGTGGTATCCTTTTTTAAAGCTCACAAGTCAGTGGCACCCTTTTCAAAAGCCCATAAGTTAATGGCACCTTTTTTAAAGCCCATAAATTAGTGGCACCCTTTTCAAAGCCCACAAGTCAATAGAACCCTTTTCAAAAGCCTATAAGTCAGTAGCACCTTTTCAAAGCCCACAAATTAGTGGCACTCTCTTTAAAGCCCACAAGTTAGTGGCACTTCTTTAAAGCCTATAAGTCAGTGGCACTTTTTCAAAACCCATAAGTTAGTGGCATCTCTTCAAAGCCCATAACTTAGTGGCACATTTTCAAAGCTTGCAGAAGTTGGTGGCACTCGAGTCAAAACCTATATGAGTTGGTGGCACCCAAGTCTAAGTCAAAGCTAGCACAAGCTGGCAGTACCTAAGTTAAAGCCCACATAAGCTATTGGCACTCGAGTCTAAGTCAAAGCCTACACAAGCTAATGGCACCTAGTATAAGTCAAAGCCTCCATAAATTGGCGACATCAAGCCAAAGCTTACAAAAACTGGTGGCATCCAAGTTTGAGTCAAAGCCCATAAAAGCTAGTGGCACCCAAGTCTAAGTTAAAGCTCGCACAAGCTGGCGACACTCGAAGTAAAGCCTACACAAGTTGGTGGCACCTAGTCTAAATCGAAGCCTGCATAAGTTAGCCACACTCAAGTCAAAGCTCACACAAGCCGGTGGCACCCAAGTTTGATTCAAAGCCTACACAAGCTGGTGGCACCCAAGTCTGAGTCAAAGCCTACATAAGCTAGTGGCACCTAAGTCTAAGTCAAAGCTCGCATAAGCTGGTGGCACTCGAATCAAAGCCTACATAAGTTAGTGGCACCCAAGTTCAAGTTAAAGCCTGTATAAGTTACGACACCCACATAAAAAATCCACAGTACTTTGAACCTACCTAAAGGTGTTAAATGTTAGAAAACCTAACACCCTAGTGTTCTAGGGAGCGTCATTCCACCATGAATAAAATAGTATCTATTCATCTTTACCTTATTCTTGATTTTTAGCAATGGTCAAAAAGAGGCAGCTATAGACACCTTATTTTCTCGGGCTAAATTTTAGCAACTTAAGACACAGACATGAAAGGAGGCGATGATTAAAAACTCAATTTTAACTCATTTTCTTGCATAAAAAAATCAAAACCTATATGAAATTACGATTTAGACTTTTGATAATCAAAACATTATTTTAAAGTTTAAATTAGATAAAAAAGGTCAATGTCATATGATTACCTTACTTCTCCCTAGTTTGTTGACTAAGATTACTATTAGTCACCCTATTTGTTGGAAAATCATTTTAGCATTTTAACTAACCACCCTATGTTCATCACATTGGTGGCAAGTTGCTCCCTACAGCCATTCTGACACCACTTTGTCCCCCTTGAGAAATGACCAAAAACACCTCTAACTTGGGTCTAAAATGCTGGTATAAATAGGCCACTTATATCTTAGCTAAAAAAAGGTTAGATTATAGCTAGTTTTGGCTTCTAAAAACACATTCCTACACCAAGAACACTAGAATCCCGTAGCTCTTCACTCACTACCCAAAATTTACCCCAAAACACTTATTCCCAACCATTACACATTCTAAAAATCACCCTCATCCATACTAGAACCAAAACCTTATTATTGCTCTCATTTTTTGCTTACTAATAACAAGGAAAAGAGGAAAATTCAAGCCATTTCTACTGCTCTAATTATTTGGCCAAAAAGTGAGGTTTTATTAGTATAACTTCTCACTTTATCACTTTCATTTTCCATTTTTCAGTATCTTCATCATTTTAGTGAGCTCTCCATGTTTCCATCACCCTCTTAGGATTATCATGCATTATTGTGGCTTTTGGTTATGGTAGTTTAAGATTTGGATGCCTTAATACCCTTTTAATATGCAAAATGCCTCATTTCATCCTCATTAGTTTGATATCTCTTATTCATGCTTTTTATGCCATATCTATGCATCTTGTTATCCTTAATCCATATATGAATCATTAGTCCAACATATTTTAAGCACATTTATACATTAGCTTGCATGAATCACTGCCATTTTCAGCATCCATAACATTTTCTTGTCAAGATGCATAACACTTTCTTTGTCTAGACCATTAGTAAAGTTAGCATCCCCATTCATGTTAAGTGTTATCCCCCTATATCTTTGTTGTCTTCCTCTTGTCAAAATCCATGTTTGATGGCTATCAAAAACTAATTTTCAAAACCTCCCCAAGCCAAGCATGTTAACCTTAACCAATAAGGATTAGCATGAACTTAGCATTTTCCTTAAAGGTAGAAAAATATATTGAGGAAAGTTAAGTTTTTTGGATCTGGAATCTTGGTTAAAAGAGCTTAAATCTTTTGATTTTGCAACAAAAATGGCCTTACACTTGTTCGGAAAATGTTTGTGCCTTGTTTTTGAATCAAAACCTTGAGTTGTATGACCAACGGGCTATTTCATTATCCTAAAATACTCTGGGCTGTGCAAATGAGTTCATGATGCTCATGCCACTCTTTTCCTTTAGTCATGGATGTTCAAATGTTGGTGACTTGAGTTTGGACCCATAAACATAAAAAATAAGAAATGTCTTTTGCTTTACTTTGTCCCCACTGGCAGTAGCACTATTACAAATTGAAAAATCACTTTAAAATCCTAAATCACTTTTTGTGAATTTTTAGATATTTTTCTCGCAAAGTGTGTCAAATTACCTTTAAAATGATGTCTTATTCACCTCGAATCATTTCGGATGAAGGAGTTATGATTTTTCAAATCTAAATTGTCTAAAACCTTTAAAATTTGAACATGTATTCTGGTTGGGCCATTCAAACTCACTAAGTGCTTTTTCCAAAATTTTTAACCATTTTCCTAAAAAGTTCATAAAATTCCCTTTCTAGAGAGGTATTATTTGCAATTTTTTGATACCAAATGAGTTTAGAATAATTTTTCAAATTTTGACACACCTGGTCTTTTGTATGCTTTGCTAGTAGCAAAATTAATTCGAACTTGAAAATTTATTCCCCTGAAAAGTGATTTTTTGGGATATTGGGAATATTTGTAGATTGACCTCATCAAGTTACCTTTCTAACGTTATCTTGCTCACCCTTCAAAGCCTTCAAACTAATTTAAAATAAATTCAAAAAGGGGTATAGTGTGATGGCGTCCCTTATTTTCGATTATGGTTAAAATTGAGTTACTTTCTCGAGTTTCATCTCAAGACATTCGAATGTCACTATATCACCCTAATCAGACTTGAGAACATACTTTGACCCCTCATAGGCTTGTATCAAGGCATAAACATACTTTACACCTTTACCATCCTTATTCATAATAATTTCTTTTGCCAAAAGTCATCAAAATGCTCACTCATTTTTTAAATCATAAAGTTCTGTCAACTTAAGTTTTCTAACTTGACTTCTCTAAAGAATGTCAAATGTGTCACTTTTAGGGATACTCCAACCCTGACCTTTTGAGGGGATACTCTAACCCTATTTTTCAAAATTATTGAGACTAAAAAATCTTTCTTTATTAAAATGATTTGTCATCCACAGAAATACTCCAACCCCACTTTTCAAAATTGTCGAGATTGAAAAATCTTTCTTTGTCAAAATGATTTGTCATCCACAGGGATACTTCAACCCTGCTTTTTAAATTGTCAGGATATAATAATCTTCCTTAGTCAAAATTATGTGTCATCTATAAGGATACTCCAACCCCATCTTTCTAAGGGGATACTCTAACCCTGTTTTTCATCTACAATTAAATTTTTCTCCTTTTTGGACTTCCATATATGTGTCAAACAAATCTTGTTCAATCAAGAAACCTAGATGTGTCTAAAAAATTATCGATTTAGTTATTCCCCAATAATTGATGCCAATTACGATATAAATTCCAATAGTCCATTCCTTTTCTTTATTATTGCATTGAATGATACATGTTATGTTACTTTATTTGTTGCCTTACTAACGTGATTTTTTTGCAATAATTATTTGCATTCATGTTTTTAAATCATTTCAAACAAAATTAAAGGTAATTTTCTATGTGGGTATCTCTCTAGTGCCTAAAGTAAAACATTCCATTTTCAAAGCAAAATCTAGAGGTCATTTTATTGAAAATTTCAATATTCCCCATCTCTCTGGGGCATATATCGGATTAAATGTTTTTCATCAAAACTCGGATTTGTATTTCTATAAGATTCATGCATTAAAAGATATGTCAAAATAGTAATGAGAGAAGATCAAAACAGTTACTTATCATCCATAAGGATACTCCAACCCTATCTTTCTGAGGGGATACTCTAACCTTGTCTTTCATCTATAATTAAATTTTTCTCCTTTTTTGGACTTCCATAAATATGTCAAACAAATCTTGTTCAACCAAAAAACCTAGATGTGTCTCGAAAATTATCGATTTGGTTATTCCCAAATAATCGATGCCAATTACGAGATAAATTCCAATTGTCCGTTCCTTTTCTTTATCATTGCATTGAATGATCCATGTTATGTTACTTTATTTCTTGCCTCACTAATGTGATTTCTTTGTGATGATTATTTGCATTCATGTTTTTAAATCATTTCAAATAAAATTAAAGGTAATTTTCTGTGTGGGTATCTCTCTAGTGCCTAAAATAGAACATTCCATTTTCAAAGCAAAATCTAGTGGTCATTTTATTGAAAATTTCAATATTCCCTATCTTTCTGGGGCATATATCGAATTAAATGTTGTTCATCAAAACTCATATTTGTATTCCTATAAGATTCATGCATTAAAAGATATGTCAAAATAGTAATGAGATAAGATCGAAACAATTAAAACCAAGATGAGAATAGCTAGTAAGGCATCGATTTTGGGCATCATGAAGAGGTTCATACCTCATCGTGCGTAAAAACACCCAAACCAAAACAGTAAATGCGTAAAAACACCCAAACCAAAACAATAAATGTTTATACTATGTAAACCATAGAATTGATGTTTTAAGTTTCGTAACTTAAAACATAGGTTTCAATAGGCACCCGATCATGCCTAACCCAAAACAATCGATGGTGACTCCATGCGTTAACCATTTCATGATGGTTATCCAAGACCAATAAGATAAGCGACTCATTTTATGGTCCCCTTCACTGTATCACAAGTTGAGAATTTGTACATTCTTTTTCTTATTACATCAAAAAAGAAAAATCTTGGTCAAGAAGATGTTTCCAAGTTAGAAAAATAATTTAAGTTGTATGCACCCATAGATCTACAGGATCCACCCTAGGGTTCGTTGTGACACTATGCTAATACGTGTTTGTCCCAATTGACAAATGAACTTTAACTCTAAAAAATATGGAAAGAGAAGGTCATTTAATGAAATCAAAGCATCAATGTTATTTATCCTAATGGGTAAAATGAGTTTGTGGTGCCTAATCATTAAAAGAATAGAGATTATTATGTGATTCAGTCTTCACCCTAATTAACTATGAACTTTGATCCTAAATAATGATAGAAAGAAAAGCTTTTTAAATGAAACTAAAGCATCAATGTCAATTATCCCAATACGAGGAATGAGTTTATGGTGCCCATTCATGCAGAGAAAGGAGATTATTATGTGAATCCGCATTTGTCCCAATTGGTAAATAAACTTTAACTCTAAAAAATTATGGAAAAAGAATCTTTTCTTATGAAACCAAAGCATTAATATCATTCATCCTAATGAGGAGAATGAGTTTATGCTACCCAATCATGAAAAGAAAGGAGATTACTATGCAAACCTATATTTGTCCCAATTGATAAATGAACTTTAATTCTAAAAAATGGTGGAATATGAAGGTTTTCTTATGAAACCAAAGCATCAAGTAATTTATCCCAATACGAAGAATGAATTATGGTCCCAGTTATGAAAATAAAGGAGATTATTATCTGAATTTGTGTTTATCCCAATTAAGAAACAGATTTTAATTCTAAACAATGGTCAAAAGAGAAGGTTCTCTCATGGAACCAAAGAATCAATGTCATTTATCCCAAAGAGGAGAATAAGTTTATGGTGCCCACTTATGAAAAAAAAGAGATAACTATGTGAATCCGAGTTTGACCCAATTGAGAAATGAACTTTAATTCTAAAAAATGATGGAAAAAGAAGCTTTTCTTATGAAACCAAAACATCAATGTCATTTATCCTAATGTAGGGAATGGATTTATGGTGCTAATCCTGAAAATAAAAGAAATTACTATGTGAATCCATGTTTGTCCTAATTGACAAACGAACTTTAATTCTAAAAAATGGTGGAAAGAAAAGCTTTTCTTATGAAACCAAAGCATTAATTTCATTTATGCTAATAGTAAAATCAGTTTATAGTGCCCAATCATGAAAAGAAAGAAGATTAGTATATGAATCTACGTTTGTCCTAATTGACAAACGAGCTGTAACTCTAAAAAATGATGGAAAGAGAACCTTTTTTATGAAACTAGAGCATCAATGTCATTAATCTCAGTAAGGAGATTGAGTTTATGGTCCTTAATCATGAAAATAAAGGAGATTACTATGTGAATTCGTGTTTGTCGTAATTGACAAATGAATTTTAATTCTAAAAAATGGTGAAAAGAGAAGTTTTTCTTATGAAACTAGAGCATTAACATCATTTATCCTAATGCAGGGAAGGAATTTATGAGGCTAATCATGAAAAGAAATGAGATTATTACATGAATTCATGTTTGTCCTAATTAAGAAATGAACCTTAACTCTAAAAAATAATGGAAAGAGAAGCTTTTCTTTGAAACAAAAGCATCAATGTCATTTATCCCAATAAAGAGAATAAGGTTCCGGTGTCCAATCATGAAAAGAAAAGAGATTATTATGTGTGAATCCGTGTTCATCACAATTGGTAAAAGAACTTTATCTCCAAAAAGATATGGAAAGAAAAGCTTTTCTTATGCAGCCAAAGCATCAATATCATTTATCCTAATGAAGAGAATGAGTTTACGGTGCCCTAATCATGAAAAAATAAAAGATTATTATATGAATTCGTGTTTGTCATAATTGTCAAAAGAACTTTAATTCTAAAAAATAATGCAAAGAGAAGCCTTTCTTATGAAAGCAAAACATCAATTTCATATATCCTAATAGGGAGAATTAGTTTATGGTGCCTAATCATGAAAAGAAAAAAGATTACTATATGAATCTATGCTTGTCCCAATTGACAAACGAACTTTAATTCTAAAAAATGGTAGAAAGAGAAGCTTTTCTAATGAAATCAAAGCATTATTTTATTTATCCCAATAAGGAGAATTAGTTTCCGGTGCTCAATCATGGAAAAAAAAAGGGATTATTATGTGAATCCATGTTTGTCCTAACTGAAAAATGAACTATGACTAAAAAATGATGGAAAGAGAAGCTTTTCCTATGAAATCAAAGCATTAATATCATTTATCCCAATACGAGGAATGAATTTATGGCTCCCAATCATGAAAGAAAGGAGATTATTATGTGCATCTGTGTTTGTGCCAATTGACAAATGAATTTAACTTTAAAAAATGATGGAAAGAAAAGCTTGTCTTATCAAACCAAAGCATTAATGTTATTTATCCCAACAAGGGGAATGAGTTTATGATGCCTAATCATAAAAAGTAAGGAGATTACTCTTTGAATCTGTGTTTGTCCTAATTGGCAAATGAACTTTAAGTCTAAAAATTGATGGAAGCAGAAGCTTTTCTTATGAAACCAAAGCATTAATGTCATTTATCCCAATTAGGAGAATGAGTTTATGGTGCCCAATCAACAAAAGAAAGGAGATTATTATGTGAATCTTTATTCATCCTAATTGGCAAACAAACTTTATCTCTAAAAAATGATGAAAAGATAAGCTTTTCTTATGAAGCTAAAGCATTAATTTTATATATCCCAATGAGGAGAATAAGTTTATGGCACCTAATGATGAAAAGATAGAAGATTATTATGTGAATTCATATTTTTCAAAATTGTCAAATGAACTTGAATTCTAAAAAAAATGTGAAGAGAAGCTTTTCTTACGAAACCAAAGTATCAATTTCATATATTCTAATGAGGAGAATCAGTTTATAGTGCCTAATCATGAAGAAAAATGAGGTTACTATCTGAATTCATGCTTGTCCCAAATGGCAAATGAACTTTAATTCTAAAAAAAAGTGGAAAGAAAAGGCTTTTCTTATGAAACCAAAGCATCAAGGTCATTTATCCCAATAAGGAGAATCAGTTTATTGTGCTCAATCATGAAAAAAAAAAGAGATTATTTTGTGAATTTGTGTTTATCACAACTGACAAATGAACTTTAAAAAATGATGCAAAGAAAAGGTTTTCTTATGAAACCAAAGCATCAAAGTCATTTATCTCATGAAGAAGAATTAGTTTATGATGCATAATCATGAGAAAAAAAGAGATTACTCTATGAATATGTGTTTGTCCTAATTGATAAATGAATATTAATTCTAAAAAATAGTGGAAAGAGAAGTTTTCTTATGAAACCAAAGCATCAATGTCATTTATCTCACTGAAAAGAATGAGTTTATGGTGCCTCTAGACACCTTATTTTGTCTGAGCTAATTTTTAGCAATCTAGAGCATGGACATGAGAGGAAGTAATGATCATCGAGCGATTCGATAAACCTTGACCATGAGGAACTTGAGAAAATAAAAGGTCAAAAGTCCACCATGATTGCAAAAGAAGTGAACAAATTTCAGCTATTGGAAAAATACCTCTAAGCTATCGAAGGGAGTGACAAGTTTAGAGCTCTTGACGCACAATCCTTGACTTTAGTGTCTAACCTTGTAATTCCCCCAATGTTTAAAGTCTTAGAGTTTGAAAATTTTAATGGAACCATCGACCCTTCTATCCATGTTTGAATGTACCTATGAAAGATGGCTAGGTATAAGAAAGATAAAAAGCTTCTCATCCATTGCTTCCATATAGCCTCACTAGGGCAGCAGCTCGGTGGTATATCGAGGTAGACAATGTCAAAATCAAATCATGGGCCAACTTGGCTGAGGCCTTTCTAAAACAATATCAACACGTGTTAGATGAGGCACCAGATCAACTTTCCCTGATGAATTTCAATAAGAGATCCACTAAAAGTTTCAAAAAATATGCCTAAAGGTGGAAAAAAAAAGTAGCCTTAGTCTAGCCTCCCCTTATAAAAAAATATGACAGTCATTTTCATTAATACCCTATACGCTCTTTATTACGAGAAGCTTATGGTGAATCCCACCAAGAAATTTGCAGACTTAGTTCGCTCCAAAGAAATGATTGATGTCGCCATCAAGAGTGGTAGAATATCTGCTGGGAAATAGCTAGATCGAGTAAAAAGCCCATGGCCAATAAAAAAAAGAAGAGGAGGCAAACGCCATAAATTATTGTTGGCTTATTTTAGTCAACACAACATCAAGCACCCAACCCTCACTACTCAAGAATGCCATGTTCATACCTCGTCACACTATCCCCGCAGCCAATCTATGCCACCACTTATAATCCCATCAAACCCACCACAAAGCTACCCTCTGCAATCCACCAAAATACCAATCGAATAACCAATAATGCACCCGACAATCGAGGTGCAAATCGACCATGACAACATTTTGATCCCATTCCTATGACCTATAAGGAGCTCTACTAAGCCTTACTTTAAAATCACTTAGTGGCTCCAATCCATGTCCCAGAAAAGAAGCTACCATACCTATCATGATACAACCCTAACGCCCACTGTGAATACCATGCTGGGCAGCAGGGCATGACATTGAGAACTGCACTTATTTCAAACAAAATATGCAAAATCTAATCAACGTGAAAGTTTTACAATTTGAGACAAAATAGAGACTAAATATTGTTGCCACTCCTTTACAAATCCACATTGAGCCAGCAGCAAACCTGATCAATACTAAGCCGTAATTTGTATCCTTCCACTAAAACCTGATTTTGATAATGGAGTCATTATGGAAGCCCCTACACTTTTCTTGTCATTTTCTTGTAATGTCAAGAAATGAAAACATACTTGGCCTCACCCAAAGGCAGGTAGGTGTCCTATGTAAGAGGCATTTTTATCAAACATTATTAATGAAATGACTTTTAAGTATATCATTCCATATTGTGTGCTTACATGACTTTTCAATCTCTTTGTCTTAATTACTCTATTGCCTCTATTCTTACCTGAATCCTTAGATTGTGTGAGTGTCTTCTGCAATGCTTATTTTTCTAGCCTTTCAAGTGTCTTGATGACAATGACATAGATGTGTCGATGGGTCTTTAAAGATTAATTTCAAACGATTAATTTGCACTAGTGAAATTGATTCGGAAGAAGATTTTAAAGAAAGCTTCACACCATCAGACCTTTTACAGTTCAAGATCTAGCATCATAATTCTACCCTTATCACCTAAAGATGAATGGGGTAATTAAGGTAGCCAACCAAAACATCAAAAGAATAGTTGAGAAAATGGCTGAAACTTACAAAAACTGGCATGAGAAGTTATTATTGCATTTCATGCCTATCAGATCTTAGTTTGAACTTTCATGAGTTCTACTCTATTTCTCCATTGTCTATGGATAGAAGCTCTATTGCTTATCAAAGTCGAGATCCCTTTTCTTAGAGTTTTAATGGAAACCAAACTTGGAGAGGCTAAATGGGTTAAAACAGATGCAACCAACTCAATCTCATCAATGAAAAATGCATGAAAGCCATCTGCCATAGTCAAATGCATCAAAGATGCATGATTTGATCCCATGATAAAAAAGATGCACCCACTATAATTTCACCTAGGTGAATTGGTATTGAAGAAGATTTTCCCAATTCACAAAGATGCATGGAGTAAGTGGACCCCTAATTAGGAATGAGCATATATCATGAACAAGCCTTCTCTGAAGGGGCCCTAATCTTGTCAGAAATGGATGATAATGTTTTGCCTAATAAATAATAAAAAAAACTAAAAAAAAAGCAAAAAAAGGTCTAGAGGAAATTTGAGAAAGACATCTGGGCAATTGACCCGACTACAATTGAAAACCCACAAACTGAGAAGATCAATTTTGATGGGGCATGAATTGAGAGTACCTATAGGACAATGCAAAGAGATTCTACAGATCTTTCAAAGATCAGCTCATGTTAGGCGCATTCATTGTTCAAGGAAGATTCTAAAAAGCACCTAAAGAATGTCCATGTCATGATTATCAAAGGCATCTTTCACCTAAAAGATCATATTTCTCGCTACCCTATCAATTGCTTGTCAAATAGTATATTGGGTCATGTCTCTTTGTTGTCATGAATAAATATTACCTTGTTTATTTTAACCCTTGTACAATTCATATTGCATTTGTCATTCAACTGATAATGTTTGATAATTAATTGAAATACGCATCATGACATCTTGTTATTACATCAAAAGGAAAAGAAAAGCATAAGGAACTCTGTTCATGCTCCAATTATCAAGATCGTGCACTTTTCACATCCTGACACTCACTTGGCATAACTATTGACCAAACCATTTCTTGCTTTCACAAGCCACATCCTGAGAAAAACCATTTTAGGCTAACCAAAAATTAACCCATGCATGCTATCAGAATCCTATTAGAGACATCAACTTAATCAGTTGAATAGTCTACAAATTGTTGACAATGTCTTCCATTTGTTGGGAAAATGATTGAGCCTCCCGAATCAAAAAATGCAACAGTCCAAGTTCTTGAGACTAAATTTTTGGTCATATCCCTAATAGAGCCGAGATAGCCTACAATCCCTAATGGGATTAGGAAAATTTTCATTTATAGTTGCAACAATGATGAATCGCCATCCCTTTGAGAGTCTAAATGATGCACAAGGAGAACTATAGCTAGCTTTTGTATTAGACTTCACATCTTGCAATCATGATAGCATTTCATATCATGAACTCATATTACCACCATACATCATTTTTTCAATATCACTTCTAGCCAGGTTTACTGAACCTCTAAAGAATTCTTGGTAAAAATTCTAAGCTTCACAAACTAAGTGTCATTCAGGTAAAGTATTTTTCTTTTCATGTTAAAACCCTTTTATCAAGCAACTGCTATCAAAGGGCGAATGTAAAAAATTATTGTCCAAAAATTATCGTAAAAAAAACTTTTGTCAAGAACATTCGTCAAAAGTTTTATCAAGAACTAGTGTCAAAACCCTTTCATTAGGAAATTTTGTCACGAACCTTTGTTAAGAAAAACTTGTATTACAAGTTTTATCAAAAAATGTTGTCAACATCTTTTCAAAGCCCACAATTCAGTGGCACACCTTTTCAATGCCCATATGTCATTGGCACCCTCTTCAAAGCCCACATGTCAATGGTACACCTTTAAAGCCTACAAGTCAGTGGCACCCCTTAAAGCCCACAAGTTAGTGGCACCTCTTAAAAGCCCATAAGTCAATGGCACCCTTTCTAAAGCCCATGTGTGAATGGCACCTTTTAGAAGCCTATAAGTCAGTGGTAGCTTTTTGAAGCCCATATGTCAGTGGTGCCCTTTTAAAGCCTATATGTGAGTGGCATCCCTTTAGAGCCCATATGTCAGTGGCACCCTTTTTAAAGCCCACACAAGCTAGTGGCACATAACCCAAGTCAAAGCCCACATAAGGTGGTGGCACCTATGTCTAAGTTAAAGCCCACAGGAGCTGGTGGCACCCAAGTCTAAGTTAAAGCCTGCATGAGCTAGCGGCACTTGAGTTAAAGCCCATATGAGCTGATGGCACCTAATTCTGAGTCAAAGCCTATACAAGCTAGTCGCACCTAGTGTAAATCAAAGTCTGCATGAGTTGGTGGCACCCAAGTTAAAGCTCATACGAGCTGGTAACACCTAAGTTTAAGTCAAAGCTTACACAAGCTGATGACACCCACATTAAAAATCCACTTTACTCTGCACTTGCCTAAAGAGGTCAAACCTTAGAAAACCTAAGACCCTAATGTTCTAGAAGCATCAGTCCACTTTAGATAAAATGATGTCTATTTGTCTTTAATCTGTTCCTGATTCTCAAAAACGATCAAAGAACGATAGCTGTATACACCTTATTTTATCCAAGCTAATTTAGAGCATGGATGTAAGAGGGGGTGATGATTATGTCACCTAGCGAAAAAGTATTTTGAGCAAGTCAAGAAGGCTTAATGATCATATCAAAGGCAAAAGCAAAGATATGGCATCAAATGATGTAGTTCAAGGTGTCCAGGGACAAAAGATATGGGAAAATTCATAATTTTCCTTGAATGTATCAATACATGGTTCTCACATTTTCATACAATGCTTCAACTATCCAAAAATTTGAAATATCCCTATTGGTATCGATACAATATGTAAATGTATCGATACATGAGCCTCTGTATCAATACAAGACCTCATGATCGATACTAGGCCATACCAAGACCAAAACATGCATTTTTGTAAAGAAATGTATCGATACATATCAACATGTATTGATACATTGGTTCATAGTATCGATACAAAGGGTCATAGTATCGATATAATGTTCATTATATCGATACCATCTTGGTTTTTGAAACAAATTTATCGATGCATTATGCAATGTATCGATACATGCAGGTCATTTTCATGGTCTGGGTATTTTTGACAAGTCCACCATCAATCCAAGACTCAAATTTAACTCACTTCTTTGCATAAAAAAGATTAAAACACATATTAGATTATGAATTTAGACTTTTGAATTAATTATTTTTTAAAGTCTAAATTGGATAAAAAAAGGTCAATATCACATGAGCACCTTACTACCTAGCTTCCTAACCAATATCACCATCAGCCACCCTATTTGTTGAAAAATCATTTTAGCATTTAAACCAGCCACCCTATGCCTATCACATTGGTAGCAAGTTACTCCCTATAGCCACCCTATAGCCACCCTATAGCCACCATGCTGATATCACCTTGTCCCCCTTGAGAAATGGCCAAAAACACCTCCAAATTTGCTCCAAACTATTGCTATAAAAGGACCACTTCTATCAGTTGAAAAAAAGGTTAGATTCTAGCTCATTTTCACTTCTAAAAATACATTCACACATGAAAAAAATCCCATAGCCCTTTCTTCATCACCCAAAAATAGCCCAAAAACACTTATTGTTAACCACTACACATTCTAAAAATCACCCTCATCCATACTAGAACCAAAACCTCATTGTTTCTATCTTTTTCTTGCTTATTAATAACAAGGAAGAGGAAAAAATTCAAGCCATCTCTACTGCTTTAACAGTCTGGCCAAAAAGTGAAGTTTTGTTGGTATAACTTCTTACTTTATCACTTTCATTTTTGTTTTTCAGCATCTTCATCATTTTAGTGAGCTCTCCATGTTTCCATAACCCTCTTAGGATTATCATGCATTATTATGGCTTTTGGTTGTGGTAGTTTAAGATTCGAATGCCTTAATGCCTCTTTGATGTGCAAAATGCCTCATTTTATTTTTATCATTTTGACAGCTCTTGCTCATGCATTTTATGCCATATCCATGCATCTTGTTATGATTAATCCATG
>JBBYHO010034446.1:0-11127 GCA_038382025.1 Adansonia gregorii
CTAAAGAAAACTCCATATGAACTTTTTAAAGGAAGAAAACCTAACATTAGCTACTTTCACCCTTTTGGATGTAAATGTTATGTATTAAATAATAGAAAGGATAATCTTGGTAAATTTAATGCAAAAGTGATGAAGGAATTTTTCTTGGTTATTCAACAAATTTTAAAGCTTATAGAGTGTTTAATAAGAGAACTTTAGTTGTTAAAGAGTCAATACATGTTATATTTGATAAATTTAACTCAACCTTGAAAAAGGTATCTTTTTACAACGATGATGCAGACATTTACCAACAACAAACATCACATAAGGAGCGAGGACAAACAATGCAAAATAAAAAAGATACAAAAGAGGAAGAACAACATGAGCCAACTCTAGTAAAAAGGGAAAGAAATTATCTTAGAGAGTTGACTTATGTCAAAGAGGGTGAGATAATTGGTGATCTAAGGCAAAAGGTATGAACTAGATCATCCCTTAGAAATGCATGCAATTATGTAGCATTTTTTTTCACAACTTGAGCCCAAAAATATAGATGAGGCTCTAAAAGATGAAAATTGGATCATAACTATGCAAGAAAAATTAAACTAATTTAAAAAAAGCAAAGTTTGGAATTTATTTAATAAACTTAGTGATTATCCCATTGCAGGTACTAAATAGATTTTCAGGAACAAACTTGATGAGAATGGAATAATAGTTAGGAATAAGGCTAGATTAGTAGCCAAAGGGTATAGTTAAGAAGAAAGAATTGATTATGATGAAACTTACGCCCCCGTAGCTAGACTAGAGGCCATTAGAATACCACTAGCTTTTGCATGTTTCAACAACTTCAAGTTATATCAAATGGATGTCAAAAGTGCTTTTTTTAAATGGCTTCATTAATAAGGAAGTTTATGTTGAACAACCTTTCGGTTTTGAAAATTCTTATTTTCCTAATCATGTTTTTAAACTTTCTAAAGCTTTATATGGACTAAAGCAAGCACCGAGGGCAAGGTATGAAACACTCTTAAAATTTTTAATTGAAAAAGGGTTCAATAGAGGAAATGTTGACAAAACTCTATTTATAAAAGTACAAAACAAGGACATTTTAGTGATTTAAGTTTATGTTGATGATATTATCTTTGGTGTCACTAATGAATCTTCTTTTCAAGAATTTTCTAAGTTAATGCAAGGTGAGATCGAGAAGAGCATGATGGGAGAATTGACATTCTTCTTGAGGTTACAAATTAAACAAATAAAAGATGGCATCTTCATCAATCAAGTGAAGTACACCAAAGAATTACTCAAGAAGTTTAAAATGGATGAAGCAAAGCCTTATTCCACACCGATGAGTACCTCAATAAAGCTTGAAAAGGATGAAGGAGGTAAAATCGTTGACTTTAAACTTTATAGGTCTATGATAGGTTTATTGCTATATCTTACTGCAAGTAGATCGGACATAATACTTAGTGTATGCCTATGTCTAGATACCAATCAACATCGCGAGAGTCTCATCTAATTACCGTAAAAAAAATTTTCAGATACCTTAAAGACACTCCAAATCAAGGCCCATGGTATCTTAAAGAATCATCCCTTGTCCTACATGCTTACTTCGATACAGATTTTGGTGGATGCCAAATTGATAGGAAAAGCACCAATTTCTTGGAAATATGCTCATAACATGGTTTTCCTAGAAACAAAATAGTATTGCTTTATCCATAACTAAAGCGAAATACATATCCGCGGGTAGTTGTTGTGCCCAAATTTTATGGATAAAACAACAAATGAAAGATTTTGGCATTACCATGGATCATATTCCAATTAAATGTGACAATACTAGTGCCATTTGTTTCTCCAAAAATCCAATCCAACACTCTAGAACCAAGCACATAGAAATTAGACATCACTTCATTAGAGATTATGTGCAAAAAGGTGATATAGTGCATGAATTTGTTGACATCTTGCATCAATTAGCTGATATTTTCACTAAACCACTTGATAAGGATAGATTTTGCACAATTAGAAGAGAACTTGGATTAATGAATACACCCTAAAATTCATAATTTAATCCAATCGTGATGCTGTGCCTTATTGTTATTTGCATAATGCTTAGTTTGATAAAACTAGTTTTACACATTTGCTTGTTTGATAATGCTCAATTGTCATGAATTTATTGAATAATTTTGTTGCAGCTTGATTAAGCCTTGAATAATCTTAATTTTGATCTAAGATATATTTTTAAATGTTTTAAACAAATAATTAGATCAAAATTACATCTAATTTGATGAGATCTTGTTGAAAATAAACCCATGGTAGGCTATCTATATCGATTCCTGTATATTCTTCTCTTCTGTATCGAGACTTATTTTCAGTGTATCGATACAAACCCAGATTTGTTCTTTGTATCGATGCTTGTCTTTTTGTATCGATACACTGTATCAATACTTCTCAGTGTGCATCGATACAATAGTAATTTAATCTAAGTCTCGAGACCTAATTCCTTGTATCAATACAGAACCCAGAAATGTTCTTTGTATTGATACTGCTTTCTATGTATCGATACTCACTGTTTGTTTAAAACCCCTCTGCATAATTTTCTTCCATTCGAAACATAACTGTTCATCCTCTCTCTCTCGTTCCATCCCATAACTATCAAATCTCATCATCTTCAGTTTCTTTTCAAAATCGATTGATCCATTAACCAAATTCCTAACCATTTCAAAATCACTCATTACCATCCAAACCATCAAGACTTTGACATTTCTTATCACTCTAACCCTCATTGCTTCTCTTTCTAAATTCAACCATTTCGTCCAAATTTCTTCCGATAAATCACCTCCGTTTTATTCCTAAAATGTTCCCCATCATTGTTTGTGCGATTGATTCTGGATCCACTCCTTACATCACATAAATTGAAAACTAATCTTAACACCCATCACCTATTTGATAAAACACCTCAAACAACCTTTATCCACTCAACCTGTTCGTTCACCACCTGTTTGACAAAAGTCTTTACACAAAACCATGGCTCCCAAAACTAAATAAACTGCATGCCGTCAAGGTTTTATCACTTGTGCTTCCACTTCTTTCGCTTGTTAACCACCTTCGGCCCAAAATCAATCTTTCTTTGACTTGTGCTTTTGCAATACATGGGCTCAAGAGTGTTTCACCATCATTTATGCCCGAATGCCTATCCAACAATGTTGTGGCATCGACTTTCCATTTCTACAGTCCTTAAACTATCTATACCTATAGACATTTGACATCTTCGGATGGACCAAAATCCTTTTCTTAAATGTTTCAATATGTGAAAATCTTGTTCGTGCCTTCTTTAGCAATGCATTTCTTGTTGTTGATGACCACGACAATGTCATTGCTATTCAATCCTATCTTTTGGGACAAGATCCCTCGCCTCTGCCTTCAAATTTTTGAATGAAGGTGCCACCAATGAAGATTCGGGTCCTGCCACATTATGCACCTCTCACAACAAAACAATGCTCCTTCTACTGGTTGATCGCTTACTTCATCTCATCATTTCACATGTGCTCCATCTATATGGAACTAAACATACTTTAATTAGCAACATAAGCTATTGGTGGCTGCATATGATTCAATCTAGCACCCGTCCAAATCTAGCATACTTCATATTTGCGAACCTCATTCTATGCGTACGTGGTTGTCATAGTCTTCTTCATGGCATGGCCTTGAGTTACTATTTTAAAACTCAAGGTCTCGATCTTTCATGCGACCCCAGTATTATAGTAACCACATATCGCTACATCGATCGTAAATCTATGGGACTTGTTGGATATAAATTCAAGGTGATGATTTTGTTTCAAAAGCTCATTGACAGCTAGTACTTGAGCAACCAGTTTCCCTCACTCTCGATGATCATGATGAAATGGAGCATGATGAGCCTCCTTCACCTCCGGCTCCTACACTTATGGATATTTCCACGATGTTCACATCGATTATGGGTCATTTTGATGCATGGGAGGGATGTTTCGATACCATCGATGCTCGTCTCTTTGCTCTTGAGCAAAGTCATCAAGCTCTAACCAAGCAATTCCATGTCTACTCTGCTACTTTTCCTCGTGCACCTCCACCTACTCCTCCACCCATCGAGGATCCTTCTGCTGATGAAGTCTAGTCACCTTAGACATATTTCTTAACAATTGTCAAACTTTATGTCTTTAGGATGTTGTTTCAAGATCATTAGGATTTCTCTTTATTTATCAGTTTTCATGATTTTAAACTTCTATGCTACTTTATGTTTTTGCATTGTCTTCAACATCTTTTGTTTGATCAATTTATCCTATTTATGCTTGCATATACCTACGCTTGCTTACCCTTGAATTCTATCTTTGATATAACAAAAAAGGGGAGAAAGACATTAAATTTGCATTATGTTACTTTCCATGAATTAACTATGCATATGTTGAAAAACAAATTATGAATTAATTATGCATATGTTGGAACCCGAAATACATGTTAAACTTAAACTTAAACTTAAATCTTGGGCCATTTATTGAGGGAGAGTTATGTCTTTGATTAAACTCAAACACAATTAAATTTATCTTAAGTTTTGTTATATCAGAAAGGGAGAGATTGCTAACCTTGAATTCAGTTTTGATATAACCAACAAACTTAAGTTAAATTAATACTCGACTTCATATTTATGTTTAAATTGAAAAACATCTTTAAAAATACTAAGGTTGTAATCATTGAGATGTGTTTAAGTCAACAAAAATGATTTTATAAACAAGTTTTGAAGCCTAGTATCGATACGAGCAACATGTGTATCGATACTATGCATAAAACCCTCAAATGTATAGATACAATGGACATATGCATTGATGCAGGTTGCTTAGTATCAAGACTCACTCTTTGAATATCGATATAGGGCTTGGTAGTAGTCAAGGTTTGCATAAAACCCTCGAATGTATCGATACAAGTGTGTATGTTTCGATACATGCTGATCAGTATCGATACTAACCCCATGAGTATCGATATAGAGTTTGGTAGTAGCCTATGTTTGGCTGAAACCCTAATATGTATCGATATAAAGGTATATGTATCGATATAGCTTGCTTAGAATCGATACTGAGACCCCAGTATCGACACAACAAGTTGTAACGGCCATTTTTTTGAACTATGCATCGATACTATTGGTATTATATCGATACTATAGTGCGGGATTGAATGCAAATCAACATTTGTGAAGGCTATAACACCTCTCTAACCACCACATTAAATGTCTAACATTTGTGAATCAATTTGTAGCTATAAATAGAGGTTTTAAAGAACTGAAGAGGCAGAGATATAGATTTCATTGAATCATTGAACAACAAAAACTCAAAATCATTATTTTCTACTTGTAGCACCTCATACTCTTTAAGTCCATTTGTATCTCATTCTTCTTGTACTTAAATTCCAGCAAACATCCAACGATTAGAGGTTTAATTAATTTGCAAAATACTTTTTTCATTTTACAAAAGGGATTATGTGAAAGTAAGTGAAAATACTTTAGAGTTTGGGGTATAATTCTCAAAGTATTTGAAAGGTTCTATCTAAGCCTTAGAAGATAGTTGTGTAAAGTTATAACTTATCCTTAAAGGCAACAATTTTCTTAGTGAATTGTGAAAATCACCTTGGTAAGAAAGTACCAAAAAGAGAGGATATAGGTGTCAAATTAAAGGATCAAAACTTTATAATCCATTGTTGATTTTTCTCTCTTCTTTATCTTATTTTAATTTTCAAATTTACAAAGTTTTATAGAACCAATTCACCCTCTCTTGGTTCAATCTCTCCATTAGCTTCAAAAAAGCAAGACTATTGTATGTATCTCAGTAGAAGTACATTGAAAAGGTAATTGTAGTCTTTTCAAATGGATTATTTTAAGCTGGTTAGTAGTCTTTTGGCAGCACATTTTAAACTTGATAGTAGTGCACTACCACCTAGTATAGATAAAGAAAGAAATTACGTGAGTAAATTTTCATACTTAAGCGCAGTTAGGAGCTTAATGTATGCCATGGTTTGTACTAGGCCAGATTTAACTCATGCAGTTAGTGTGGTAAATAGGTTTATGAGTAATCCAGGGAAAGCTCATTAGGAGGCAGTTAAATGAATTATGCGATACTTGAAAAATATGACTGATATTTGCTTGGTTTACGGTACCAATGGTTATACTAGTGGTTTTGTTGGCTATACAGATTTTGACTATAGTGGAGATTTTATAAAAAAGAGATCCTTAAAATGTTATAGCTTCACTTTGTATGGATATGCCATTAGTTGAAAAGCAACACTTCAGTCTACAATTGCTTTGTCTACCACTAAAGCAAAATATATGTTATTGACAAAAGGGATCAAGGAAAGTATATGGTTGCATGGCCTTGTTAATAGTTTGGTTTGAATGTTCAGAGGCCTATCATTTGTTGTGATAGTTAGAGTGCATTAAACTTGGCTAAGAATCTTGTTCATCATGAAAGATCAAAACATATTGATGTTAGGTTAAATTTCATTCTAGATGTAATTAAAGAAAAGTTATTTTCCATAGAGAAGATAGCCACAGCAGATATGTTGACAAAGTTATTGCTTGTGGATAAGTTGAAGCCTAGCTTGGACTTGGTAAATGTTCGTATAGCGTTAGCTTTCATTTTAGTTTTGATATAACAAACTATTTAAGCTAAATTAATACTCAGCTTGGTATTTTTGTTCAAATTGAAAAACATTTTGCAAAGTACTAAGCTTATAATTTATCAAAAAAATATGCCCCAAAATGTATGTTTATACTTAGAATAATTTTGAGATATGTTTCAGTAAAAAAATCATTTTACAAACGTTTTTAAAGGTTTGTATTGATATAAAGAATAAATGTCTCGATACTTTGCTTAAAACCCTCAAATGTATTGATACAAGTGTGTCTACACTGATACTGTCTGCTTGGTATTGATAATCACCCCATGTGTATCGGTACAAAGCTTGGCAGTAGCCAAGGTTTGGCTGAAACCCTCAAGTGTATCGATACAACTTGCTTAGTATTGATACCCAGTTTTCTGTATCGATACAACAAGCTGTAACCATCACTTTTTTGATTCCTGTATCGATACTATTGGTATTTTATCGATAATATAGTGCGAGTCTAAATGGAAACAAGCATTTATGAAGGCTACAATGACTTGCCAATCACCATATTAAATGCCTAACATCTATGAATCAATTTCCAGCTATAATTGGAGGTTCCCAATAGCTGAAGAAGCAGAGATACAAAAATCATTGAATCATTGAATAACAAAAGCTCAAAAATCTTCAAAATCTTCATTTTTTTTACTTGTATCAAATTTATGCTCTTCAAGCCTATTTGTATCTCATTCATCTTGTACTTAAATTCCAACAAACATCTACCTACTAAAGGTTCAATTTATTTGCAAAATACTTCATTCATATCACAAAAAGGGGCTATATGAAAGAGAGTGAAAATATTTGAGAATTTGGGATTGAATTCTCAAAGGGATTGAAAGGTTCTATCTAAGACTTAAAAGATAGTGGTGTAAGGTTATACCTTAGCCTCAAAGCTAACAATTTGTTTAGTGAATTGTAGGAATAACCTTGGTAAGAAAGTACCAAAAAAAGAGGACGTAAGTGCCAAGTTCAAGGACCAAACCTCTATGCATTGATTGTTTATTTTTCTTACCCTTAACTTATTTTTAATTTTTAATTTACTTCAAATTTACCAAATTTTTATAAGACCAATTCACTCCCTCTTGGTTCAATCTTTCCCTTGAGCTAACAATAAGGCCCTTTGGGGCATGATGGCAATGAGATATTCTTGGTTTTGAAGGCTTGGAAATTCAAGTCAAAGTGAAGAATTGTTGAGTGCCTTGAATTCTTAATCAGATTAGGATAAAGAGTAGACTTTAGTCCTTATTAATTAGTATTGTGTTTAGATAGGTCTTCATCATATTAGGATAAGGAATAGAATTTATTCTCATTGATAAGATTGTTCTTGTTTAGTTAGGATTTGGTGATTATATGTATGAGGCACTAAAGTTTTTTTTTTCTATCTATAGCAATTTTTCTCAAAGAAGCAAGAAATCTCTTCCTGCTTGTGGAGGTAGATCACATTGATTGAACCACGTAAATCTTATGTGTTATTGTTTTTCTTGCTTTAATCTAATTGTTTTATTGCATTTCTTATACAACAAATATATATATATATATATCAATATATATATCTGTAAAATATATATGTGTATATATATATATATATATCAACTCAAAAACAATAAATAGTGAATGATATTTATAATCTTTATAATCTTCTGAATTACTATTTTATCTTTAATTAATAATTTTTTAATTAAATTAAAGTATAATTGATTTTTTAATAACCTAAATAATTATTGCAAGCCTATATTATTATTAATACCATATTTTATTTTGCACGTGCAATAAAAATGTATATTATTATTAATTACTTATTATATTGTGCATATTATATTTTCTATATGCAATGGGTAAATTGTTATTAATTGTAAATTATATTATGCATGGATTAATAATTTTTTAATTAATTAAAATATAATTAATTTTTTATAACTTAAGTAATTACCAAAGGGGTATATTTTTATTAATTACCTATTGGGAAAGTACGAAAAACATACACAAGCAGGTCACTAAATTAGAAACCCTATGGCCTTATCTTGTTACAGCTTAATTACCATCCATTCCTTCGTCTTAATCACAACACAATAACCAGACCTGCTAATGTACTTTCATGTTCAAATCAATTCATTAGAAGGTTGTCAATTGTACCTACAATCCCATTGACCTAAATTGTATATAATCTTAATATTATTCTTTCTCTTGCCAAATATGAAAAAAAACATCATGGATAGAGTTCAGAGAGATTCTTAACTTAGCCAAAAAAATAATTTAGAGAAATAATTAAATAATTTAAATAAGGAATTGTATGATATGTTGAATGCAAGACCTTGATAAATTCTGAAGCTCAAAATTCCAAGTTGCAGCAAGGTACTAGGTACTAGTTCATAGGATAGGAATCAATGTATTTATATTCATCACTGGTTTGAAATTACCACTAATAATAAAGTTGTACAAAGTATCTGCAATAAAACTGAAAAGAAGAACGAGTATCGTTTTCGTCAATTATTATGAGCAGAAGAGGCACTCACAAAAATACTTGGAATAAGGTAATAAACAATACAATTTAATATAAATGGAGGGATTTCTGAACTGAAAAGCCGGTGTAATTTTTTTTTTTTTTTTGTAGACTCTTCTCAGAAAATGTTATCTGTAAGCTAGAAATATACCTGCTTGTTTACGTAAATTCATGTACGAATATTTTGGCTACGTACTCAAATCAGGGTCCTAGTTGTAAACTTAGGAATAATGTTGTCCCCAAGCTCCCACTCAAATGTTTGAAAAGATAAAAAATATACTTACTAGAAATATCTGTAAGCTAGAAATCTACCTGCTTGTTTACGTAAATTCATGTACGAATATTTTGGCTACGTACTCAAATCAGGGTCCTAGTTGTAAACTTAGGAATAATGTTGTCCCCAAGCTCCCACTCAAATGTTTGAAAAGATAAAAAATATACTTACTAGAAATATGAAATAAATAGATCAGCCAGCCATCTTATATCAAGTCTACTAATGCCTTATTTGGGTTATAGATGGCCCAGTCTAAAATACCTTCCCCACCAATCAATACTGAAATGACAAAGATGCCATCTCAATAAGTGTGTTCTTTCGAACAGTATCTGGGCAGATTCGGATGGATTTAGGATAGATTTTTTTGGATTTAAATTTTTTTGGGTTTGATTGATTTGAGTTTAGATTTTTTCAAGTTTGAGTCAATTCAGGTTCGGATCAATTTTGATTCGGATCAATTTAAGTTCGGATCAATTCAGATTCGGGTTTATTCGGGTTCAGGTTTGAAAATATTTTAAATTATTTTTTTATTTTATATTAATGTAATTACTTTTATGTAATTTTGTATTCTAAGCCTAGGCACGAATTGGGTCCCATCTAGCTCGAAAAAATCTTAATTCGGTTCTATAGGCCTATCCATGGCCCGAAAAATTTTTGAATTCTAAGCTCAGGGAAAAAATTTTGAATTCTAAATCCTGACCAACCCATTTAAATACAAATCATTGTGCATAATATTAAAAAGTTATTTTTAGATTAATATTTACATATTTTATAATTAAATTTAAATAAAATATATTATTTTATTTTAAAAAATACTGTTTCAGATCGAGTATACTTGAAACTTAAAATCTAAAACCTGAGCTTGATCGTGCCAGGCCTATTGTGTTGGGTAGGCTGTTTGGCTTATGAAAAGTCGTCCGGCTCATGGGCAGGTCCAATTAATAGTTTAACATGTGATTTTTTTTTTGATATGGTATTATCTATTATGGCTTTAATATTTTTTAATTTATCTTATTACTTTGTTATATTATTATCAAATTCTAATTATCGTTACTTAAAATAATAATAATAATAATAATATAATTTCAAAGAAGTATTTAAAATTTTACTACTAACATGCATAAACTCTCAATATTTAATGAGTTTAACTAATTAAATTAAAAAAATGATAAATTGATAATATACTTTATTGATAATACTTTCAAAGCTCATGATATGATTTATTTTTTGATAAATTATTATTTTATTATATATAGACCTATTCAAGGATCCAGCTATCCACTTGGACCAATTGGGCCTGAGCTTGGGTTCTGGTATTTTGGTTTCAAACTAGCTCAATCCGACTCGAAACTGTTATTTTAAATTAAAATAAAATATATTTTATTTTATTTTAATTATAAAATATATAAATATTAATAAAATTTTTTTAATATAATGAACAATAATTCTAGCTTGAACAGGTAGGTTTAGGCACATTAAATAATGGCATGCACTTGGAATTTTAAAAAATTCAGGCTGCGGTTGGCCCAACCCATAAGCAGATTTAATCATATATAAAGTATAAATTAAATTTTTAATATTTAATTAAATAAAATATGATATCAATATTTAATATTTAATAGTTGATTCATTTTTGATATAGTATTATTTATTATGGCTTTCATATTTTTTAATTTATCTTATTATTTTGTTATACAAT
>JBBYHO010034457.1:0-11127 GCA_038382025.1 Adansonia gregorii
TTATTGGTGGGGGCTAGGCAGGTTTACGGAATTATTCGTTTGACATGATAAATTTAATTTAATAGATTAAAATTTTATTTTAAATTTAAATTATTATTTAATAATAATAAAAATATTTTATTTAAATTTAATTAAAAAATATATAAATATTAATATAATAATAATTTTTTAATTTTTATTAATTTATGAATAATAATTTAAATTTTTGATTGAATTAAATTAAATTTAAATCTACATAAGAAATATTAAAAAATTTTGAGTTTTAGCTCAGTTCAATAATGAACACTTCTAACCGGAGCACACTAACCTCAATTAAACTTTTTCAAATCAAAAAGTTCTTTTTTTTAAAAAAAAAAAAACTAAATTAGACAAGTAGAAAAATCACAATAAAAAAAACAAATGAAAAGAAAAAGCCAACTTAATTAAAATTTTCAAACTATAGTGTGCATGTAGAACTTCATCGTCAATAGCGAGAATAATCATCCGCAATTCAATAAATACGTTTAAAATTTCACTTAATAGTATATAAACAAATAGCTTGTATGAGGTCAGGCTATTCGTCTGGGTCACGCATTAGACAAGATTTTTTTTTTTAAATTGAATTAATCTTGTCTAAATTATTATATAATAACAAAAATATTATTTATAAATAGTAATTCGAATTTTCAAACTAAGATAAAATCAATTTGATTTGAACTTTATTTCAAATAATGACTTGACTCAACTCTTCGACACCTCTATAAACTAGTAACAAATAGTAAGAGTTTCAAATTTAATGAAGCTAAATGTAAAATGTTTAATGGCCAATGTATAATGTAACCTAATAATCTCAAATTTATCAAAAGAAAGCAGTTTTAATGAATTTCTAACATCAGGAAAGTATGTAAAACGTGGTTTAGAGAGATTTGTGCTTTAAAGCGTTGTAGTTTAAAATAGTTAAAATCTACAAAAATCTAAGCCCAAATTAATATTTTGTAATTTATGCATTTGTGTCACATTCATTTTTTATCTTAATTTATTTAAAATTTTATATATTTATATAAATTTTAATGCATTAATAATTTATCTTAAATTTTAATATATTTACGTATTCGTAATATATTTGTACAATTTTTCATATCATATTTTAATTTAATTATTTTTTACTGTATCATACAATAAAAAAAAAATTACTAGGTCTATCCAATCCTAACCCAAAATTTTAACTAACCATAGCCCAATCAACTAATTTTAAACTTGTTTTTTATATATTAGTACTTTCTATCATTATAATAAAAAAATGTTAATTAATGTCTAGTGACATTGATTAATATGATATTTATAGAAGGAAACATTTAATTAATGAATTAAACATTTAATTAATGAATTAGTTTTTTTAATTTAGTTTTTAAATGAAAAAATTCTTAAAAATTAAATAATCACTAATTAAAGTCTAAGATAGATATGTTCACATGTCAACAGCTTGCCTAATCTATGTTGAATTCGATTTGAGAACAAGTTCGTTTATTCGAATTGGCTTAGTCCAAATAACAATGTAAATAATAACATTTATTTTTATTTAAATTTAATTATAAAATTTAAATTTAATTATAAAATTTATAAAACCTATTAAAAGTTGCCACTTTTTCAACATCAAACTTTGATTAGGAAACTTGGATTCACATTTTATCGAAAGGCTAAGTAATGATATTAATCAACTTTTGAGGGTTTTAGTGGGTCATTTGGCTAGAACTCAAAGTACGTTTAAGGGCTATGTTTGAGGTTGAGATAAATTCATGGGGTACAATAGGGTTTTGAACTGTAGGTTATGATTGATTCTAGAGTAGTTCTTTTTTTCTTTTTTGTGGGGCTTTTGAGTCATTTTCGTATGAGTTCCATAGATTTGGGGGAACATATATATATTTGCAAAACTGACTTGGGATTTTACATATCCGATTGAATTGAAATTGGGTGGACCTCTTATAGTTGTGTTTCTGGTTGAATTACAATTGGATAGGCCTTTTGCAGTTAAGTTCTTAAGGAGACATTAATTAACATATAGGTTAAGATTGTCAGTGACTTAATATTTTATGGGTATACTTGGAAGGATAATTTTTTTTTTATTAAACGATCTTTTCCCTTTCCAGCGAGATTTGGGTTACTTTTTTCGAAATGGCTGAGATTGATCAAAATATGTATCAATGGAAAATTTGATCAAATTATGATTTGGACGTAAGATTAATAGTTTAATGCTTCTTTTCGCTGAATACTGATGGAAAACAAGCTTACTGCTAACCAGCTCAAGTTTGGATTATCATCATTGTTCTATCAACGACACTGGCTAATACTTTTTGATGGATTCCTACTTTCGTGTAGATGTCTTGAAATAATGGTAATTAATATTATATTTTTATATCATGCGTGGCTTTCAACGGCTCTTGATCTTTTATATGTAAAGTCCGAGGGAGAAAACAAAATTAAATATATTGTAATATTTTGTAAACATTGATTTAGATATCTAAAACCAGACTATACTAGTGATCTGATTTTTTTTTCCTTCCTTATTTCATCTTTATTATTGCTTGTTGTTTTATCTTCCAAAGTTACTGCAAATTAGTCACTCAAAAAAAATAAATAAATAAATAAATGTCATTTGCGAAGCGCGAGCGAGCAATTATCTAGTATAACATAATAAGAGACCATTTATTTTTGTCATCAGTGAAGTTCTTGATTTTCTTTGTTTCATGTCTGTTGGCCAGTATTATTTCCTTTTGATACTAATAATGGTGTTTTAATCTCAAATATTCACATTATTCTAGTAGGAATAGGCACTATTTCAAACTCCTATATGCCAAAACATTATGTTACTCCCAGTGTTTAATTTTTTAAAGTATTTATAGCTAACACGTTTTTGGATGCATGTATAGTGATATAAATTTTCAAAGACCCTTCAAATATATGTAAATATTTAAAAAAATTAAATATAATCGTCTCAAATAAATGCTTATATCCAACATTCGTACTCGAATCTAGATAGCATATTATCACAAAGGAAGAACATTCAGAGACTTGATGAATTCGTGCGGAGTCTTCAGCTGCAATTTTTTGTAGAAGGGTAATAACAAAGGCAACCAATGGCATCGGAAGCCATTTGAGCTGAACGTGTTCTCGAGCTCCGCCGGCTGCAAATCTTAAGAGGACTAGGTTATGATATCTTAAAACTTATGTGATTTGCACGTTGAAGTTGTGGAATCAATATTTATCCATGTAAGTTTTAAAGTTTTGAAGTTTTTTTTTGTTGCAAATTATATTACTTTTGGAAGGAAACATTGACGCCTATGATAATTGAGTTTGGATGTAAGTATATCAGATATACGTACGTATGCAACATAAATGTATTTTCACTTTTTGAAGTTTTTTATGTATTTAAAGGAGTCATATTATATTCATGCTCAGAAATATGTCAATATAGGTGCTAGATATGATTACTTTAAAAAAAAATAAAAGTAGAAGCAACATAAATATAGACAAATGTTACAATTTATTATGATATTAGATTAATAGAAATCTATACCACCTTTTAGACTATACAAGCAATGTTGGTTTTACTTTTCATTTTTTAAGTATTCGTATCCGACATATTTTCGGACATAGGTTTGGAGATATGACATTTTAAGGACCTCCAAAATAAATGAAAAAACCTAAAAAATAAATTAAACATATTCCGTATCAGATATTTACTCATATTTAATATTTACACTTGAGTTTAAATAAAATAGGATACAACTGTGAATTCCTTATCAATTCATAGTTAAAAAATGGGAGTGAGAAGAATTTTGCATAAGACGTAATTACAGATCTTGAAATCCAAATTTAATGAAGAAAACATGTGTATGTTTAAGATGCTAAGAGAAGATTTCCTTATAATGCTGCAAACTTATTGATGCTTCTGATTTTTTTTCTTGACCTATTTGCCATGCTAAATGATTCCTTTTGTAATTTTGGCATCAAATTTTCGTTTTTCATGTAGTAATTTATAGTTCATGGTTTAGACTAGACAGTGACTTGAAATTTTTTTACCCAAGCTTGAGTTAAGCTCACTCCAAAATTTATTTTTCTGTTTATTATATTACTAAATATAAAACTTTGTTTAAAGTCGAATCCATAGATAAATTTAATTATAGTCAAAGAAGGAAGGAGAAGAGGAAGAAGGCTTTATCATCATCTTTGGGCTTGCAAAGTATTCTAATAATATTGGGGGCCCAAAGTTAAAAAGAAATAGTATTTGGGTTTTGGTTAAGGCTTCTAATAAAGAGTGGTCCTTATATCGGAAGTTTGAATATTATTATTGCTAATATTATTATAATGTAATGGTATTTTTTAATTAAAATTATTTAAATTTTTATAGATAGAAAACGGATAAATTACTCCTATTTTTTAACAAAAATTGTTTTAATTTTATTAAAAGAATGGTTAAATTTTAATGAGAAATGTGCATAAAAGTTAATTCTCATATATGCACAATTGTTATCAATCATCCTAATGTGATGAAATTCAATGAAGAGTTCTCGTTCTCGTGTCTTAGATTTAGCGATTGACATATTTAACACTTAGATACAATGATGAACAAACAGGATCATCAGTACAACCGGGAATTAATAGATTTTGCGGTTCACTCAATATATAAAGAATCGAAAAATGTGCGAACTATTCAAAACTATTAAAAAATCGAGAATCGAAAATTGAAAAAATCAAAAAAATAATTTAAACCGAAATCATTTTTATTGTCTTTGTGCTTTTTTAATCTAAACCTAATTTTATTTTTAACTGATTTTTAAATCCAAATTTCTTTAAAAAAAGGTTATTTAATTTTTATTTTTATTTTTTGAAGCCCAAGACTTCTATTAGTTACATTTTTTTTTAGAATTTTTAATCTTCTTTTTATTTTTTTATTTTTTTGAATTTCCCTTAATTTTTTTTATTTTTAAATTTTTTATAATTTGGCCGGTTAAACTGTCCAACCTGTTGAACTTTTTACTATTGCTTAGATATATTCATATTTAATACTCAAATTTAAATTCAAATAATATAAGTTTAGAGGACAAATGCATTTAGAAAAATGTTTTTTTCACCAAATACATAAATATATCTATATCTATATATATATATTTCGAGTAAACTTCTTTCCTGCTGCATTCACGTAGCTTTCTGGTCCCTGTTTGCATCCTAATATGAACAGTATATTGCTTCGTCTTATTATATGTCTAAAGCTATCTTTTCTGCTTTAATTTGAACGCTTCTAAATCATATTATAATTTTATATAAGTTGTTTTATATTAAGGGCAGTAATTTTTATTTGTTCCATGAAAAAATAAATAAAAATCTAAATTTAATTTTATTGATTCATATAATCAACTAATTATATAAATTTATTCTATGAAAAAACAAGATTTAATTTAGTTAATTTATAAAACTATTTTTAAGAAATAATATCTAATATCTAGAATTTGAATTACAACATCTTGCAAATCTAATACTATTTTCAGATTTGCAACCTAAAAGTAAAAGCAAGAAGAATCCCTAGATGTTCTCCTTTTCAGTTGCTCGCCCTTTTGGCGTTCTCTTCGTTAAGAAAATCAAGCAGGACGGTGCTCTTGCATCTGGGGCACTTGGGATCAACCTCCGACAACATAACGTACATAAGGCATTGAGGACATCCCACCAGGGCCATCGGAATAGTTGCTTCAACACTACTCGGGTATTGCACCATCTTCGTAGTCGATGTCGAGCTCTCATCCCCGTCGTCTAGCTCCGAAGAGACGCACGAGCTTTCAAGCGACGTTTCCCTGGACGACACCGACGTGTGCGGCGACACAACTTGCCGGTTTTCCCTCGGTGGCGATTGGTTCAGCCTCAGATTCAGCTCTTGACTGTTCGATCTCCGACTCATTATATTCTTACCCCCTTAAGTATCGTATGTTTCACCTGTCTGATAAATCATGAAATACAAAAGAGATCAGTTGAGACATCGATGAAACCAGATTTAAATTGCATTTGAAGACGCAACGAATATTATTACAATCAATTAAAGTAAATATAAAAATAAAAAAAATTAAAATAGTAAAAAATTGATCGCAATGTGACATTAAGTCTGATAAACGTAGTTCACCTATGACTGATAACAAACTGAAAAACGTAGTTCACCTGTGGCAAGGAAAGCTAACCAAATTGCAGGATTTAGAAACTGAGATGCAGGCAAAATAGTTGGAGTTTCCACCTGCAGTTTGATTTTGGACCGCTTTAGCCCATTATTTATGCAATGATTTTAAGGGGAAGAGAGAGAAAGAGATGGGATAGCATCGGAGATTTAAATAGTAAATATAATGTTACGTTAAAAATATTATTATTTTATGATTTTAATTTTTTATTAATATTTATTTAAATTTTAAATGTAAATGATTAGCACTTAAACCCATGATCATAAATTAAATATATTTATATTTCATTTTATAACTTGTGAATGTTTTCTTTTATAAAATAAAAAATCGTAAAGTTTCAAAAATTATTTTGAAATCATTTAAAAAATTGATAATTATATATGGATATTGTTATTTTACAGTTTCGGTTCTTTCCATCATTGATATTTATCACAATTTGAGTTTGAATGATTAGTAGTTAAACTCGTGATCATAAATTAAATATATTTGGAATCAATTTATAACTTGTAAAATTTTTTTAATAAATAAAAGATCGTAGAGTATCACAAATTATTTTAAAAATTATTAAAAAGAATTTTTATAATTATAATAATTATATATTTTACAGTGTAAGTTGTGCATAATTAAAAAAAATTACGATCACAATAATATTTGTAATCACAATAAAAACAACTCTATTAAAATTACGGCTGTAATTATAATTAAAAATCCTTGAATATGATTTTCTTTAATCGTTAATTAATTGTTTGGTATGAGCGGAGGATAAAGGAGAATTTAGGATGGAGAATAAGTTGGATAAACATTGAAAGTTGAATTCAATAGTAGATAGAAGAGGTTGAAAGTGCAGTTATTTTTGTCTAAGGATCGAACTAATTGATTTGTATGAATAAAATTTTAAATATGATTTTTTTAATTGAAGTCGGTTCGATTATATATTAATAAAAAATTTAAATTTAATTATTAAATATATAAAAATTAATATAAAATAATTTATTAATATTTTATGAATTATGATTTAAATTTTCAAATTCATGGTAATTGGAATTTGAATGAAAATTTAAAAAACTTTTATATCACGATTCCATCGGCCAATAGACACCACAAGGAGCAACTTACTGCCTCGAAATAAATTAATGGCGAGAGAGAAAAGAAAGAACAAGACCACAATGTCAGTCGGTAGGAGAAAATTTTTTATTGTCAATAGCCACTAAATACTGCCTTCAATGATGACCGGATGAGCTGGTTTTCAGTGATTTCCATTGAAAAGGAAATTTGAAGACGTCAATTATGATTTTTTTTATATATATAAAATATTTTACATTTATTAAAAATTTTGATATATTAATAATTTTTATTTTATAAAATTTGAGATATTTTTATATATTTTTTTTATGTTCATATTATTTTTTTATATCTGATCGTGGCTTTAATTATTTTTCTATTATGATAATTATATTATTTTTAATATTATCAGATCGACTTTTATATATAATTTGCGTTTAATTTTTTCCCTTTTTATCATTTGTTCGTTAAAATGTTCAAGTCAAATTTCCCAAATTGTTTCCAACCGTTTAATTTCCCAAAAAAAGGGGGGGGGGAAGTCACATAATTAAATAAAACTATACCACATGATATTTTCACTTGCATTGCAAAAAAGTTTTTCTTGTTAGACCAAATTTAATCAATATGATAACATGGTATTTAGTTCGAGGGGAGGAACATTTTGTTGGCGAGGTGTTCGACGAAAAGAAAGATTAATTAAACACACAAACACATACCGATGTCTAATAATGATACTCAAATTCATGTCCTTTTTACCAATTTCAGCATAAGATGCTTATAATCTATTTGAGTTTAATTTAAACAAAAATTAAAAATTGGTTTGGTTATTATTAAATTGAGTTTAAGTAACTTAAGTTATTGAGCAAACTGGATTTTATTATTTTAATGCTTTACTCTTGTTGCTCGAAAGTCTAATCGAGCATTTTTATTTTTAATTAGAATTTAAAAATCTCAAATCGAACTCGAACTTGATCTCAAGCACAAATAATTAGTTTAAACTTAAGCATGGGAATTGAACTTATTTTTTTTTACTAAGTGATAAGCTTAACTAAGTAAGCTCAAGTTTTAAAAGTAAAACTTGATCAAACTCAAACCAATGGTATACTTAGTAGAGTGAAAAAAATGGAGAGTTAAAAGGAAAATAATGAAAAATGGGAAAGAAAATGATTTTTATGTGTATTCGGTTAGAAAGAAAATAGGAAAATTATATTTTCTATGCCTATTAACAAAATAAACTGCTTCAAATTGAGAAAAAAAATAATAATGATACAAGTAAGGTGTGTATATTTATGAAATTATTTATTATTTTTTAAATTTTATTTTAACATATGAACTTATAATAAATATAACAATAAAATAATATACTTCTATTTTTTCTTTATTTTTTTCGTAACTTACATAATTTTAATATCCGACACTAGCTTCTTCTTTTTTTTTTCTCTCTTTTTGCGAAGACTTTTGAATTTTCGTATTATGATTTGTTACGATTTAATGATTTTATATTCAAACAATTGAATACCTTTTTTACCCAAAAAAATAAAGTAAAAAAAATATTATACATTTTATTTATTCTCTCAATATTTCCCCTACTTTATTTATTTATTTATTTATTTTTGTTGTGTCATTGGGGATATAAATACAAATACAATGATATCATTAAACTTAGAAATTTGAACACTAAAAATATATGTTTAATTTAATGATGTGTTTTTTAATATAATTTTAAATTTAAAAATTTATATTATTAATAATTTTTTATTGAATTTAATGTCATTAAATTAAATGACACCAACTCAATAAAAAAATAATAATATCTTAAATATTTTGTAAGTTAAATAATAATACTATAAGAATTTTTGTATCTTTTAACATAACCTACAACCTGTAAACCACGTATCAAACAAAACACAACAAATGGAGCATTCTCAGGAATTGGCTTATTTTAAAGGAAGAAAAACTAATAACTTTAAACACGACCATAATTATATAATATAAATAAAATATAAATGTAATTAAAATATTATATGACATAAAAACTAATAAAAACACGAAATAAATATAAAATATATTAAAACTTTTACAATATGAGTTATTATATAAATTTAGAAAAACATAAAATATTAATGTATTAAAATTTTAATATATATATATATATATAATTATAATTATAATATGAATATATCAAACTACGAATCCATTTTTTGTCCCAATAAAGAATAATTATATTTTGGTTATGGTAGGTAATGAATAAAGCTACGTGCAGTAAATATTTGGCTCAAGGATGATTAATGACGTATGATTCCTTTATTCAAAGAGGATGGTTTGCATTTTTCTTTTTTTGGAAATTAAGAAAAAAAAAAGCTAGATTAATTTTTGTATCATAAAATATATATGTTCATTTAAAATATTATTCTCAAAATATTTTTCAATTCTCACAAGGATCGAACTCTAATTAACCAAAAAAAATTATATCATGAAAAAATTTTTAAAAAATTGTCTTCTTTATCAACTTAATTGACCTTCGAAAATTACTAAATTTTTTAGATTTAATCATATTTAATTGAAATCATATTATTTTTATTATTATTATTCAAAGAAAAAGCAAACTAGAGCTTTATTTTTTAACAAAAAAATCATAACAATCACTTAAATCTAAAGTACTCAATATCGTATTGACAGATGTATTTTTTTATATTAGTATGCATTGGTATCAATATGTTTCGATATATCATTTCGAATTTATCTATCATTTTATAATTTTTTGTATGTATATATTTATAGTCTACATTTAGTTTCTTAATAATATATATACATATGCAAATATACCTCCATTATATATATTTATATGTAATATAAATTTTAAAATTATAAGTTTTTAACATCTAAAATTTTTAAACATCAAATAAATAAGTATGAAAATATATTAAATATATAAATCCTTATTAATTAAATTCAATAGTCTAATTTAATCAATATATTTTATTTTTAAATATAATTATAAAAAAATAAAAATAATCAAGATAGAAAAAAGCATTAGAAATTAAATTTAAAAATCAAATAAGTGAAATTTTTTAAAAATAAAAATTTTAAAATTTTGTATCAATGGACACAAACTGAAATAATTAGTATAAATCGGTACAAAAATTAAAATAATATAATATTAGTACTGTTTTATTTTAATTAAAAATTAATATATATTAATTAATACATCCAATACAGTACAAATTATTTTGCATAAAGTAAACACTCAAGGTGCAATTTAATTCACGGCAGTAGTACCGCTGAACTTGCAGAATTGTTGATAAACGGTAATTGCAGAATTGTTGGTAAAAAGGAAATTTTAACCCATACCTGCTTCAAAAAATGGAAAGATTCTTATAACCATTATACTGTATTTTCTTAATTGCATTCCATTTTCTCAGTTTTTTTAAGAGAAATCCAATCAAGCATTTATATATATATATATATATAAATTTTGAGGGGACTACAACGACGTACTGTTTTGACTTTTATGAGATGTAGCTATAAATGTGATGAATTAAACGTAGGGTACTCATATTTACACTCCATATTATTATTAGTATTACTTCAGCATTAAATTATTCATCAACCACCCTGTAAATTGGATATATAATAAACCAAAAATTTCTGGGATTCATTTACATTGATGTTCTCAGTTTTCATGATATAAGCACGTTACGGTAGATATATTCAAAGGTCGAGTCATTAGTTCAAGTTTGAAGATTTATCCTACATTTGAGAAGGTTTGGACAAATATATTAAGCTCGAAAAATAGGTTTAGATAAAAAAATTAAGCCCGATTAAAAAATGAGTCGAAACTTGAGTTTAACTTTCAAAGCCCGAGCCT